>CBMN010003225.1:0-10565 GCA_000582825.1 Hordeum pubiflorum | reverse complement strand
TCCCACCACCCAAGATACCACAAGCCGACAAGGGTGCTGTGGCGCCACCAACAACAGGCCACCGCTCGTCAGATGCGCCATGATTTTCCCTGTTTCAGCAGCAAGCTCCCACTCCTCTGGATAGACCAGTGTTTGACGTTTTTCGAGATGTACAATGTGCCGACGCACCATTGGTTCAGCACGAAGATACTGTACCTGGAGGGCCTCGCCGCGCTTTGGTTCCAGGCGTTCAAGCACCAGCACCACCCAATTTCTTGGAATACATTCATGGAGGCCGTTGTCAGTGAGTTTAGGCAAGACGAATATGATGGCCAGATGCACAAACTGATGCAGATGAAGCAATCGGGCACCATCGCTGAGTAGCGGACACAACTAGAAGAGTGCATGCACCATTTGCTTTCGCTAGATTCATCTTTGAGCACTCGCTGATTCGTTTCTCAGTTTGTTTTTGGGTTGCGGGACGAGATCGGTGCCGCTGTTCGACTCCAAGGGCCAACCAGTGTGACTCGAGCTACGTCCCTGGCGCGCATTCAGGAGTCCGAGCACCCACCAATCACGCCACGGCGACATTTCCAGCACCAGGCACACGAGCCACCAAGGCGGGGATGATTTCAACCGACAACAGCAACTGCGCGACGGCACGCTAATGCTTTATGCTTCAACTGCGGCGAGCGAGCATAAGTGCAAACGTTCAGCTCAACTTCTCACCATCGAGATCGGTGATTTTGGAGAGGTGCTGCCCAACAAGGCAGTGCGTGCTCTCGACCTGCTAAGCCGGAAGAGGCGGCATGTTGTCAGCTGTCTGTACATGCTCTCGCAGGAACAGAGGCGCCCAAGACCATCAAGCTTCAGGCAATGGTGGGAAATCAGGTGATGTTGCTCTTAGTGGATTCCGACAGCACACAGTCTTTTGTCACTGCTTCTTTTGCTGCTCGTGTTGGCTGTCAGTTAACTCCAACAGAAGCTATTGCCATCAGAGTTGCAAATGGTGCTCACTGCTCAGTTACAGTCTAATGCCATTGCTCGACAGTTATCCTGGTGGACACAAGGACATATGGTTGAGACTAATATGTGTGTGTGCTCGTGCTTGACTTGGGAGCATATGACACCGTTCTAGGTATGGATTGGCTTGAACACTACAGCCCCATGATCTGCCATTGGGATGAGAAGACACTCAGTTTCCTGCACAAGGGCGCCTAGGTTACTTTACAAGGAATCACTACCAAGGTGCGAGATAAACTTTCAGAGTTCAGTTCTGAGCAGCTGACCAAATGGTTATCCAGCAATGATGTGTGGGCAATGGCGATTGTTGAGCCCTTTTCTGACAGTGATCAGTTGTCAACTGAATCACACCTGTCCTGTGATCTGAAAGCTCTGTTGCAGGATTTCTCTGATGTGTTTGAGGAGTCCCCAGGAGCTACCACCCCAGCAATCGCTGGATCATGCCATTACACTTGAGCCTGCGGCTAGACCTATCAACTCAACCTTATCGCTATTGACCTTTACAGAAGGATGAGATAGAGCGTCAAGTGACTGCAATGATCAAGTCTGGAGTTGTAACTGCTAGTATGAGCCCATTTGCGTCTCCTGTCCTCCTCGTCAAAAAGAAAGACGATACTTATCGTTTCTGCATTGACTACAGGCGTCTCAACTCTGTAACAGTCAAAAACAAATCCCACTTCCAGTGGTGGACGAATTACTCGATGAGCTCGCAGGCACCAGATTTTTTTCAACCTAGATCGCCGTGCAGGCTATCATCAGATTTGAATACGCCCTGAAGCTGAACCAAAGACAGCTTTCAAAACGCACCACAGGCATTTTCAATTCCGTGTGATGTCCTTCGGTCTTGCGAATGTACCAGCAACGTTCTAGTGCATCATGAACTCAGTCTTTGCTCCTTTCCCTCGCAAATATGGGATAGTGTTCTTGGACGACATCCTGGTGTACAGCACATCATGGGAAACTCATCTGGAACACCTACGCCTTGTGCTCGAGCAGCTTCGTGCAAACAAGTTCTTTGAAAAACTGTCCAAGTGCTCCATCGGGGCAGCATTCAGTATCTTGGTCATATTATTTCAGACACTGGTGTGGCTACGGATCCGGAGAAGATAGCCATAATGGAGAAATGGCCCACATCAATGCTATAGAATTGCTAGGGTTTCTCAGATTAATAGGGTACTATCACAAGTTTGTTCAGAATTATGGTATCATCACGAAACCCCTGACACAGTTGCTGACTAAGAAAGGGTTTGTCTGGTCTAAACAGGCGACAACAACATTTGAGCTCTTAAACAATTATGACCCGTACCCCAGTCTTGGCCTTACCAAATTTCAAGCTGTCATTCGCCATTGAAATAGACGCTTGCGCAACAGGGGTGGGCACCGTGCTGGTGCAGAATGGACACCCCATCGCTTATAATTATCCATCTACGAGAAGAAATTTCTCGCAGTAATTATAACTGCGATAAGTGGAGGCAATATTTACAAAGAGGACCGTTCCGTTTGTCATCTATACAGATCATAAGAGCTTGTATAGTCTGACTGAACAGCAGTTGGGTTCAAATCTTCAGCACAAAGCCATGGCAAAACATGTGGGACTGCAGTTCAGTTTCAAATACAAATGAGGGGTGGACAGTAGTGTCGCGGATTCATTGTCAAGAGTGGGACATATGTTAATCCTGGATGGCCTCTCAACTTGTCGCCCAGATTGGCTACAGGAAGTGTTATTGTCATATGACAATGACCAGGACAGTACTGAATTGCTGCAAGAATTGACTGTGAAACCTCCCAATGATCGTGGGTTCAGTTTGGAACAGGGCATCATCAAGTACAAAGGGCGTCTAATGATTGGTGCTAATTTAGCTCTGCAGACCAAGCTGATCGCATCCCTCCATGACAGTGCAGTTGGTGGCCACTCAGGCATCAACGCAACCTATCAACGAGTTCGTAGGCTATTCTACTGGCCGGGTCTGAACTGGCAGTTGAAAATTTTGTCAAGCCATGCCAGACTTGTCAACAATCAAACCATGAGTACACTAAGCCAGCTGGCCTGCTACAACCACTGCCACCACCCAAAGGCACTTGGCAAGACCTCACGATGGATTTTATTGAAGGTCTGCCAATGTCCGATGGCTACAATGTCATACTGGTCGTCGTGGACCGCCTGACAAAGAATGCACATTTCATTCCGTTAAAGCATCCTTTCACTGCTGCATCTGTTGCCAAAACCTTCCTGGAGATGGTGGTTCGTTTGCACGGTGTGCCATTATCCATTCTGTCTGACCGTGATCGCATCTTCACCAGTAATTTTTGGAGGGCTCTGCTCACAGGCGTTGGCAGCAAACTGAACTACACTTCCCTGTACCACCCGCAGACAGATGGACAAAGTAAACGGGTGAATAGTTTTGGTACAACTCTTGTTACTACTCTGCCATTGAGCGTTCACCATTCAAGGCACTATATGGGGCGGAGCCACATTTTGAAGCATTGCCAAACATTACCGTTGCAGAGGACTCGCGGCGCATGAATTGGTGATGGGCCAGCAGGGCCATACTGAGTTGCTCCGAGAACATCTTCAGGCATACGCTGACAAGAACAGGACTGACCACAAATTCTCCGTGGGTGACCAGGTGCTCCTAAAACTGCAACCTTATGCACAGAAATCTGTGGTTAATCGTCCATGTCCGAAGCTCTCCTTCATGTTCTTTGGTCCCTAGAGATTGTGCAACACATTGGCGCCGCGGCATACGAATTGGAACTTCCTGAGGCAGCCCAGGTGCATCCTGTATTCCACATCTCTCAACTGAAGCCTTTTACACCAAACTACACTCCGGCTTACCCCAAATCATAATACGCAATTACTAGAAAAAAATGCCATGTATGGCAGCACCGCAACGGGAATGTACAGAACTAACATGGAAGTAATTAAACAAAAAGGCATACCTGTCATCGGAGATATCGGGCTAAAGGGGCGGACGGGAGGGGAGAGAAGATGGAGAGGTAGGGAGGGAGGCGCAGTTGGATGGAGACGGGAGAGAGAGAGAGAGAGAGGTGCGGGAAGGGATTGCGGCGGAAGGGGGAAACCCTAGGACCAGAGCTGATCCTTGTATATCGGAGGACCGGGTGTCAGGTACTAGCTAAAGGAGGAGGTGTGGTGACAAGGAAGATCGATGGCTAGGATGAGAAGGAAACCCACAGGATGAAGATCTACGGCTGTCAACATTTATTCACTTACACCCTTATTATTACTTTACAGCATTTACAAATAATACCAAGCTTACGAACTCTCAAGATTAGTGGACCTATTCTTGGACAACACCTGACTTCTCTACATCTGAAGCTTATTCAGTTTCGATGGACCAAGAGACCGTGTTACCCTATGCAGCACCGATACGGATGTGTGTAGTATCATTATCAGGCCAATACTGATACATAAATTCGGCATGTTTAAGATGCACCAATGCGGGGGTACCTTTTACTATTTCTTTAGTCACTAACAAATATGTGTGGTTGCTAGGACAGCAGATTACCTTGCTGCCCTCTTTCCCTGATCATACCGAAGCAGCTCCAAACCTCCAAGTCGCCAAATTCTAATGCTAAATTGCTGATGCCCTATTCAAACTCCAAACTCCAAACGGATAGAATGTTAATAAGTGTACAATGTGAATACCGTTAAATGAATAATGAAGCAACACATCAGTACATCACCTTTGCAAGTTTGAAGCATTGATCTGGACCCCAAGCTCCAGTTTCCATGTAGCAACAGTCAACAACAAACAAGTGTCAAACAATGGTTATTGCCAAGGCAGGGCAGCAACAAGACAACAATCAAACATTATGAAGTTATTAGATAATACATAGCACAGGTGGCTGTTCAGTATTTAGATAACAAATAGCTTAGGTTTTCGAGGCGTTACTAGCATTTGAGTGATTGGAAATCATGTTGCCAAAAGAAGCTTAAGGTTTTCTTCTTGCTGCTTTTACATTACAGGCTGAACACAAGAGAGATTCTTCTGAGGAAAACCTTTCCCTACCTGACTATTAGTGTGGCTATGTGGAGCAATCACAACTGAAACCAAATATCACCTTTCCTTCCACTGCCAATTTGCCAATGAATGCTGGAAATATATCTGCTGGCACAACTCTTGGTTTCCGCATCACATTCAAGCAATCAAGCTTGCCCTATTTGGACGCTTGCAGTGACTGTATTTTTAAAGGAGTGCTGCCAAGTCCTTATGGATGCAGAATGAAATTCAAAGAACTTGCCATGGTTATCCATAGGGCAAAAGGAAAAAAACTAAACGATTTCCGTGCCTGAATTGCCAGCTCCACTGAATCTTCTTTCTTTACTATCTTTATGCACTTATGTAACATGCTTCACAGAAATACATAAATATACGCAGCAGGAATTCCTACTGCTGGTCATTAAAAAAACATAACTATAGGGTTAATAGCATTGTCCAACAGAAAAATTGAAGATATACAATACTCCCTCTGTATCAAAATATAAGACGTTTTTTTATACTCGCCTTGTATCAAAAAATCGTCTTATATTTTCATACAGAGGAGTAGAAACGTTCAGTAGTTCAAATTACACACTTTCTATTGAAGCAACCCCTGCCGGCTGCCTCTGCCTTGACGCCGCCAACCTCCCTGGGCAAGGTGCTGAAGCGCAACTCATTCGGGAGGCAAAGGGGATTGTTCCTTCAACCTGTCCATTGCGGAAAGAGAGAAGATGTGCAGGAACAATGCTGCACCCAAACCCAAAGTGGGCAAGTCACACGAGGTCGCTCTTGCCGCTCAAAGATGGTTACACATAGTAGACAATGATTCTGCTGAGGTGGGTCGTAGTTGGTGCCGCATAGTCTTCTTGATGCAGATGAGGGCAGGGAGAGTTACTGTCATATTCTAATTTGGGGATTAGGTTTGTCCAGTGGACTGTTAATGCTTAGGGAATATTTGGTTCATAGCCACACCTAGCCAAACTTTGCACATGTTGACTTTGCCACACTTTATCTATTAAACTATAACAAGTATAAAAGGTGTTGATGAGTAGTCCTAAACTATGAGGTATACCATACAAACGTATGATGACCGCATCAACCTATGAGTAACTAGGGTTCCTGGGGCCCCCACACGTAGCCACGATAGGTAGGTATTCCGAAGAGATTATAACAAGTGGGGTATGCTGCAAAGGAAGTGTGGCATACAATAGTTGTAGCAGTAAAAATAAACAGTACCCTTCCGAACTGCCATACCTCCGGCAAAGTTCGACAAGGTGTGGCTATGAAAACATGCCCTAAGCATCAACAGTGAATGCTAGACCGTTGGAACCTGGAAATTTGGGTTGGCAATGCAGATTGGGCTAGCATACGAGATTGCCAGCCCTAAAGAACGTAACAAGAACACATGGGTGAATTTTTTCATTCTTTGTAGCCCACGTATGTATATGTGCATGTCTACTTATACATGCAGCATACCTACTAAATACCAGGTTCCACATAAAAATTATCATCAAGTGTCTTGCACACACCAAATGGTTTTTCTAGCCCATGTCGCTCCACCACAGAGCCCAACTAGTCCACCTAGTTCAGTTGATGAAGCCTGGTGGCGGCTGGGTGACTGAAAAACCAGTGATCAATAAGACTGTCTCACTAAAAATGATTTTAAGTTCTCAATGTAGAGCAGCACCTGTTCTTCATAGAGGTCTTTCTTTGCAACAGTAGCTTTGCATATCTTGAACGTGCAAAATGAGAAGATCTTGAACAATATTTCTTGTACAGTTAGATAATTGAAGCATCTTTTCAGGAGGGATTGCAACTGAAGGAGGAGTCTAGACCCCTCTTCTTAGTTGGGCCAATCCTACCACCTAATTCTCACTCTGACCAGATCTTTTTTCGATCTGAAAACTGTAGGGGAGGCCGGCGAGTCCCAGACAGTAAACTTGACCAGTTCTTGTGCACATAGTGAATTGCTGACTACTACCTCCGTACCAAAATATAAGACATTTTTGTAGGCTAGTTTAGCCTACAAAAACGTCTTATATTTCGATAAGGAGGGAGCAGTTGGTAGTCCTATGTGGCAAGATTTAACTACCCTATCAACCTGTTAATAGTCAAAATCAGACCATTATAAGGGCCTGATTTAAAAAAAATAGATAATTTGAGGATCAAACTCAACTAAGTATAAATAATTATGCTAGATTGCACGAAAATATATTTGTATACAAACCTATACTGGGAGGCGGGGGGGTCTGTAATGCAAAATTTTACCTGAAGAAAATCACATCATAAATAGTCCACTTACTTTTTGTCATGAAGCATGCACCAGGCAAAGGATTTCTCTTCAAAACTAAACAACATGGTTTTCGAGTCGCGACTCATCCGAGTCGTTCTGGGGCAGCGACTCGGAAAAAGTCAAGCCTGCAGTTGCGACTAGTCGCGACTCGCGACTCGAGTCGACACTAAGTTGAGTCGACATTTTTTTGCGACTCATCGACTAGTCGCGCGACTCGAAACCCATGCTAAATAATTGAAGCATTGCCATTCTTATCAGTGGCGAAGCGTGAAACAAAATCAAGAACAGGCCAAGGACAGGACAGTAGCTTGTTTAGTGGGTCATCTTTTATTATTAGGTCAAATTCAGACCAAATCCTCAAAGAAAATACAAAGAAAAGGGCAGGCCATGGCCCGGTTTGATCCCCACAAGGATCCGCCCCTGATTCTTATGTAAGCGAGATATATGAGTTTCGTTCGACTTCTACCCCTTTCATCGTTTTAGTAATCCATGCGTCTCTATTTACATCGCACCCTCGTTTTCCGCGATTAAACTTTGGCCATCAATTTTTTGATCTATGATATGCTAATTAAATATCATAAAAATTATACCATTGGCAATTACTCTTTAATATGGATTGAATGCTATAATTGTTGTAACACAGTACACAAGTTTTGTTAGTCAAATTAATGGTCAAAGTTGGACCTCGGAACATGTGTGCGCCATGTAAATAGGGTCAAAAACATAATCGGATTTATTAGACATGCACAAAAATGGTAGTTAACTCCTATTATGAGGTTTATGGTTGGCTTCTACCCCTTTCATAGTTTTAGTACATCCTGAGATGTACCTGGAATGTAATCAAATTTATTAGACATGCACATGTAAATAAAGTTAAGCACAAACACATTTTAATTAAGAAACAAGTTGAACATAACTTAGTTTATATGGCATGTGCTTGTCAGTGAACAAAGGTCTAATTCTTAGTGTGCGAAGTCCGGTACATTTGGTGGCACATGAGCACATGCATGTACCAACCACCTTTTGTGAAGATAATTTTGGAGACAAAAGTATAGTAAGATTAATATTGGAATGCACTCAACTGTCATGTCCTCGACATGTACATGGACATAAGAGTCCAAAATAAATGTAGGAGATAGAAGAACATCATAAAAAGTGGTTACTTAAACCTAAAAGGTTACAGCATTAACTCTCCCATTTTACAATTTGTTTTACCATCTTATTTAAACGAATCGATAATGCATAGAACTCAAACCAAATGATTCATATAACGACTCCAGTCTAAATTAGATGTCTTGCAGATACATGAAATTTCAGTTTCCCAAGTTCATATGCTCATTTTAAACTTTTCAAAAAAAATTAAACATGTTTTTCTGCCGGACATGGTGCAAAGTGTAGTATTGCTGAGCAGAACATGATGCGGAGTGAAAACTCTTGCATAACCGAGTATAGTGACACAAGTTGCAAACTACCTGGTGTAAGGTGCTATTTGCTCTGAAGTTGCATCAGTAGCAAAGTAAAGGCTCTACAATGGTGTGTTCATGGAGCTAGAATGGAATTTATGTTAATGAGATGAAGAGAATAACGTGTATGAAAGATATGTTATAGCCAATTCATCTTTTCCTCCCAAGTTCTAAAAGCAAAAGCAACAGTGGGAAAAGTGAACTGCAGTCTTGATTACATCAATGGACAACTACCATGAGATGAAAACTGTCACGGTGAAACAGATGGAGTACATTCAAAATCAAAACATTTGGGTACGAAACTAGAGGTGGGAGCACTAAGCTGGATGAAGGCAGGAAGAGAGAGATCCTCTGTGTGGCATCCAGCTGCTTCATCTGCATCCCAACAAGACAATTAACCACTGCATCAGGTTCATGCACGCATTAGAGAGAAACAAGTAGAGAGGGGCTCTGCCTGTATATCTGCGTCCACCTATTGGACATTCTTCCGGGTTCACCAGCTTCGTCCCTGGTAAATGCACGAGAGCACAAGGTACAAGTAGACATGATTAGCTGAATCACACATGTTGATGAGTGCGCTGACGCCAATGGGGCGATGGGGTCTCATCGAGGGTGCGATCGCGCAATGTGCCGAACACCTTGCGGACGCGGTGGACATGCGAGCGCACACACGGCTGGCCGGATCGCGACTGAAGAAACGGAGTCGAGATCTCCTCGGCGACAGCGTCTCGCGGTTCCGGGCATGCTTCTAAGGATGACGGCGATGAGGCGGGAGATGTAGGACGTGGCCAGACAGGTTAGGCCGGCGGCGGGCTCGGAGGCTGGGAGCACCACTAGAAGTGTCGCTAGCACAATCAGGCCATCGATGGCAATGGAACCGTCGCACAAGGCCTGGAAGGTGCATACCCGCGCGCGGGGTGGTAGGTGACGCGGACGGGACAAGGATGGGGCCGCGGCGCGGCGCACGGTGACGGCGGCGGGCGGCGGGAGCGAGCTTGGGCCTAGCTAGCTCTGTATTTGCTGGACCGAAAGCCCGCGGCCCTTCCGACGATACGGAACGCTCGCGCAAAACATGGCTGAAGACACCGAGCGAGGCGCACGGCTCGAGCTCCTCGTCCCCTCCTCCACGAATTCCTCACACCTGACGAGCAACCGTGAAGACAAGGGACCACTGGCTGCTCCGCTCGCCGTGCTCCTGCTACCACCAGCGTCCGGGAGGCGCCTAAGCTCCGACCTTGGCATCCCACTAAAATCAGCGTCATTGTAATGTCCAGTGTTTACTCCGAGTTCAATTGTGAGAGGTAGGAACATTCCATGATCCGCAAAATTAGCAGACAAGTAATAGATTTACTTCAGTTGCTGATGGAGCACAGAGTAGAGACTGATGAACAAACTGAGACTCAAAACACAGACACGAGAGACTCAAAACACTGGCTGCAACATCGCACCATTCGCACACAACACTAAGCACTAGACACACCGCGCAAACACAGACGGCCGGACTCTGATTTTATTTTATTTCATCACGACGACCCCTGCTCTGCAGTCGCCAGTCCATCTCATCGCTAAGCGAGCACGCCGACGCCTAGCCGGAGATCTGGATGGACTTGACCTCGGGCTTCTTGACCTCCTCCTTGGGCACGGTGATGGTGAGCACGCCATTCTCCATGGACGCCTTCACCTGCTCCGCCTTGGCGTTATCCGGGAGTCGGAACCTGCGCAGGAACTTGCCGCTGCTGCGCTCCACGCGGTGCCAGGTGTCCGTCTTCTCCTCCTGCTCGTTGTTCCGCTCGCCGCTGATCTGGA
>CBMN010003217.1:0-10164 GCA_000582825.1 Hordeum pubiflorum | reverse complement strand
TCCCCTATACTTGTGTGTCATCAGTCCACCGACTGGCTATAAGTCGAGCCGATCTGGAGTGTATTTGTCCGAGCCACCGGAGTGACGTCGGGGTCATCCCCCATAGGGGTAATCGGGCCCGAGCTCAAAGCTAGGTCCGGTGTAGGATCAAGTCCCTGTTCGAGATCCGAAGAGGTGATTGGATCCGAGTCCGAGGACAAGTTGGATGTTAGATTCATGTCCGGAGTAGGTTATGAAGCAGGATCGGATTTGAGATCGTGGTCCACAATTGAGAGAGATTGGTCTGTGCCCAAGGCAGGACCCTTCGTGGTGTTGGCCGAGGGATCAAGATTGGAGATCGGTTCCGTGACTACGGCTACGGCTTCCGATAGGTTCCCCAACCAACCGGGGGCCAGCCAGAGAGAGCAAGATTGTCGCGGGCGTCGACGGTGTACTCCAAGATACCGAACAAGACCACCTGGTTGGGGGCGAAGCTCTCGATCCGACAAGGCAGCCGGTAGAGCCAGCGTGAAGGACCATGCTTCTGAATGCGAAATGCTGGTCAGGAACGAAGATGTCACCGCAGCTGATTTCGTTGTTGATCTGAAGACGGGGCATTGATTCGGATCGACCACACAGCGGGACCTGTATGTGCCATCAATGTCGGTGCTAAAATCGGCAGATCTCGGGTAGGGGGTCCCGAGCTGTGGATCTGGGAACAATGGTAACATGGAGAGTAGGGAGACAATGTTTACCTAGGTTCGGGCCGTGTCGAAGAGGTAAAACCCTACGTCCTGCTTTGATTGTATTGATGATATGGTATTGAGTATGGGTTGATGATCTACCTCGAGATCGTTGTGTAAGCTCTAAACCCTAAGGTGAGTAAGTCCCCCCTCTACGGACTAAACCCCTAGGCTTATATAGGTACCCAGGGGGAGCTAGGTTACATATTTAGGTCGGTTGAAGATGTGCCGAATATAGAGCTATCCTTGGGGTGCACGCCAAGTCTTCGGAGGCTTCCCTTCTTCATATGGGCAAGTCTTGATGCTCCCACCGTCCTTCAGGTGGTGGCTTATCAGGCCCTTAGTTCGGCCCATACTGACCGGTCACTTCGGGGTGGTACCCCCTAGTCCAGGACACCCTCAACCGGCTATGCCAGGTATGGGCCGGACTGTAATGTACCCGATTCAGAGTCTATTTCCCTGGAATTGGGTTGTCTCATTGCTACCTACTCGGCTCGTGCTTAGGTGACGATGTGGTCGCTTTGTCCTTTTCTGTCCGGCGCGCAAAGACGATCTACCATCGCACAAGGTTAACGTCGTGCTTTCAAATGTTTTGCTAGGAACTTCTTTCTGATAGTCTAGTTACCTTTAACTTTTGCTTGGCTTGTTTGTTGTGTTCACATTCCAGCTGTGTGGTTTCAATTGATCTTTGCGCTCCTCGTTTGGTTACCCTACAACGTGGATAGGCATATTTTTGTAAGATGCTTATAGCCTGCTTAACTTCTTAGCTGTAGTTGATCTCTGCCCCAATGACGCAACGAATCAACTAATAGGAATAATGATTGTGTGTGTTCGTAACCTCACAACTCGAAGAAGAGGTTACCACACCACATGTTTCACATAAATTGTGGACATGCAACCAAACACACTGCTTGTGTTTCTGCTACTTTCTAGGCAACCAAACGACATGCAAAACATGGTTCAAAGGCTATATTGACTCGGCAGTTGTACCAGGTTGTGCGCTGGAGGAGAACATAGCCGGAAGCCAGTCAGAGATCTGGCTTCTCGCGCCACCACACCTCATGCATGAACTTCCTCCTAACCCACCAGTGTGAGTTCACACGACTTCGTCCAACGGCTCGTGCCGACTTAGCACGAAGGGAAACGACGGCGCTACCGCTGCCAGCAGAGATCTCGCAGCCGTCCTCGACGCTCTCGTCATCCATGGATTGGGGCATTTGGAAGGAGACATGATTTGGGAGGGGGAAGAACGCGGGCCAGATTTGGGATATTTCCACCGCCGACTGGGGATTTAGGACAGAGCTGGGTTGGGGCTCAGGTTTAATTAGCAAAACAGCAAGGTTGTTTCCACAAAAAGAGCCTGGCCCGGGGGAGGGGGTGGGTACGTGGCAACACTAGAGCGATCGGCCGTCAAAGGGACCATATAGACCATAGATGTTACGTAATTTTATGTATAAGGATGGGAGTGTTTCTCGAGTTACGGTACCAGACTGCTACGCGCCAGAGTTAAATGATGAAATGTGTAATCTCACGAAGTTCAAAATGACACAACCAAACACGGCCTTAGGCACCCTCCCACTCCCGCTCACACTTACCTACACCCTAAGGGCAGGCAGCCAGCCGCCACTTAAAACCAATGTGCACCAGACAGGCAGTATCCAGATGAGAAGAGACTATGCAATACAAAACAAAATAAAACAGAACTCAAGTATGGACGCATTTTCTCATTCCATATCAGTTTGCTCCATCGACCCCCCAACAGTTTTATATTAGTTTACAGAGGGAGTACAAGAATAGGCTCTAAGTGGCCTGTATGACACATATATATATTATTATTATCGGGTCAAGCTGCTACATTTGTGATCAATATCAAGTGTTAAAGAATGGATTATATAGCCCACGGCCAACCAAAGAACGTTACTATTTTACAAAAGAGAGGGAAGGGGAAGGAAAAAAATTGTAGCAGGGTTAACACCGCATCAAACCAAGAAACATCTTAATGGCTGGCCTATTTCGAACACAGGAATTTCACAGGCAACCGTCGAAATCCGGTAGGAACGTAGGGGCCGCGTATAGAACTATAATCAGGAAGCAACACCTAGATCCATGAGGGGGTGGGAATAGGCTGTAAAGCCTATGGCAACTTCACGTTGGCCAGGTCCCCCATGGACGATTTCACGGTCTCTTCTGCTGCAAAGTCCTGTAACATTCCAACACGCTGATCAGTTAACTTTGGTTAATTGTTTTAGCAAAACAGCTTTGTGTGATAATACATGTATACAATGAAGAATAAACAACACCGTGTTGCCTGACCAAGGCATGAAATGACATGAATGAAAATAAATAAATGCGATAGCAAGTATTGCATGGTTGAGTACCTGCAGGCGCTGCATCAAGTACATCAAGAACAAATGCACAAACACCTGGTACAAATACACATAGATTCAATCAGAAATCAGCCTAACATGATCTAAAATAAAACGTACATGATCAAAATTATGTTGTTCTTGCCAGATAGAATAGAAGGCTGACTCGGGCAACAGGATGCCGCCACAGAAATCTTGTCGCCCTCACAGCCCCTGAATCTAAAAACTTTGCAGCTTTTTGTAACTGGAACAACAAAAATGCCACGAAAGCAAGGTAAAATATTAGTACTCTCCCACTATATGTTAGGATGCGGCACTCCAGATTTCCATTGGACACATATACCTGATGATTTGCCGTTGCCATGTGTCGATGATGCAGAGGAAGAGGCCTGAAATATAATAAGCTAATTATCTAAAGCTGTACTAGAGCTTGCAGATAGAGGAACACAGCTAAAACTTTGGAAACCTCAAGTACAATTTGCAACGCAAGGCTGCTTCTCTTTTGACTGGACATTCTCACAGCATCCAAAAACAATGTCATGCTTATAGACAATATATTTTCCTGCATGCTCAATAACGAAAGGAAAACGGTCAACATACTCTAGCGCATTGATATCAGTATCTTCTTCCCATGATGATGCTGATCTGCGAGAAACCCTACTCCTTTCTGCTTCTACCTATCAAATGGAACACAAAGATAAAAGAATGGTAGCAAGATAAGAACATCCGCAGGACAATGCTTATAGAACAAGCAACATAGGAAGAAGAGAAATTAGGAACCTGCACTTCATGGAATTGCTTCAGTGACTTCTCCAGTTGGAACTCTAATGCACCTTTTTCACTGGCCATGGATTCTAACTGTGTTTGCTTGTGGTACTGGAAGAAATAATGCATAGATAATGAATTAGCTAAAATGTCAATGACACAAAAGGAAATCGGTATGTTTCATCACATACCAGCAAATCAGTGAGCTCACGGTATCTCTTCTCTAGCTCAACATGCTCCTAAAAAGAAGACACATTTGCACGTTAAAAAAGTGACTATTAAGTATGATCTGGTAACAAGGTGGATTGTAGTAAATGTTGCATTCGTCCAGTTATAAGGTGGGTTATCGTAACTGTTGCATTCGCCCAGTTTTAACAAGAAAAGTGTGATTTGATTAGGATTAACAACCTGTCTAGAATAATGCTCTGCGTCTCTTCTCATTCCAGCCATTTCAACTCTCATCTTCTGCAACTCAGCCTACATCATACAAATAAAGATGTTGAACAAATAATAGTACAAGACAAAGCGTTCTGATTACTATAATGAAAACAGCTCCATTGATATATATTTTCATTTTCCATGATATTATACCTGATCATCATATTAGCATTTTTACTTAAACTTCGAGTTATTACTTGACAACTGATTCTTTGATATCTTATGAATTAAAGCATTTTTACCTAAACTTCGAGTTATTGCTTGACAACTGATTCTTTGATATCTTATGAATTAAATGGTACCTCCAAGGATAATATCTTGCTTTCTGCCTCTCTTTGGCTTTGCCGTGCTCGCTCAACTTCCTCCTGCCATGCCTGTATCTGCTTTCCAAAAAGCACAGCAGCAAGAGATACAAACACCAACGTGTTACATTTCAGGATAGTGCACAATACTCAAGTTCTACTGTTTCCAAAGCAAAAAATAAATACAGATAGGCATTTGTAGATACGGTAGTAAATGGCTATATGGGTATCTCACGCATGGAGTGTGCTAAAAGTACAGCTCATATTAATCCCATAAAGAAACCAAGGTTCTTTGATTTTAACCTGAAGAACCTCACGGTTTCACCACCATTTGGAATCAGTTCGACTCTATATCTCTCTATATATATATATTGTTATGCCTTGTTATTATTTCTTTGCCACTATTTTATCTAGCTGAGTGTCTGTACAAGGTAGTTAACACCAATAGGAGGTGCTATCAACTTCTCTGCAGTTCTCCCGAAAAGGAAAAAAAAACTCTGCAGTTTGTGACCCAGACCGTGATCACACTGTGGGTTTCCTGATAGGTGTCAAAACATATTCCATTTTCCCCCTCCTTTTGCTGTCAACTGTTTTTCTTTTAAGTAATGGGAAACGGGATGATCTGGTTTAGAAGAAAAAACTAACCTGAAGAGCTTGATTAGCATCTTCAGAAGGCTTTTTCTGAGCACGGCGATTATGAGCTTCCATTTCCTGTAGTTCTTGGTGCAGTGATGCACATTCAACCTGAAACAACCAGGGCATCAATAGTGAATAGCAGAAACTAAATTGATCAGATATGACAAGAGTGCGGAAAGGAATTTACCTCAAGTACAGCTACTTTGTGCTCAAATTCCATTGCTCTCGATGAGCTTTGATCAGCAGCTCTCTGTATGCCAACAGAACAGTCAAGATCAAACTAAATTTGCTACTGTTTCTTTAGTAACAGAATGAAAGCCACACAAAAGTTTAAGAGTACCAATGATTGTGTTAAAATCAGAGACCAATCAGCTAACATGTGACACCCATAGAATCTAAACTAAGTGACATTATTACAAGTACAAGATTTAGATTAAAATTGAAGTAAAACGGATACGAGTTGAACTATTTAAACGTGAGCTTAACAAATAAGTGGAAACATACTATAAATCACATATGTTGACTGAAGCACAGCCCCAGGAACATAACAGTTACTAATTTTCTAGCCGGATTGCTGTTTCTTGTAAGTACACATGCTGGCCTTGTGGTATTGACAAACCTCTAAAATCTAGATAGGTTTGTTTCCACCTAGTCACAGTGCTAGAACTTCTAAATGTTGAATTAGCTCATATTGGCAGTTTGAGTGTGAAACTTGTTTTAAGGACGACATCTACTTAGATCTTCAAATGTATCCCCTGGAGAACAAAACAAAATAGGCCAATAAACAGATGAAAGTAACAGGATATCATACCCGCATATGCCTAAACATTTGACCTTACAGGAGTAAACTTTATAAGTCATTCAGAAGAGTTATTCATTCTGCCGATTCTAGAACGTAGTAGACTAACATCTGTAGTTGTTGAAACAAATTAGAGTCAGGCCGTGATAAATGCCCCTTGCACTGCGCATGATATTGCAAGAAATACCAATGTCAACCAATCATCTACACAGCACTAACATGCAGTTTCCTTGTTAGTGTTCAAGAAAATTGGCAGATAATTTGGACATCCTCACATAATAAACCATATGCTGATGCTTCATATTTATACCTTGTAACATTACCTGGATTCTAGCAAGAGCATTTGATGCCTCGACGGCCCGATGCTCCAATTCTACTTCTCTGTCAACAGCTGCCTGCAATGTAATAGAAAATACTGAAATATTACAACATAAGAAACTATGATAAAGACAAAGCAATAAAATGGATGTACTTCGAAAAATTACCATCTTTGTAGCATTATGTGCAATACGCTCCTCTTCAGCCCTACGCTCCACGGTTGAAAGTTCCTCTCGTAGAGCCTAAAATGTAGATGGTACATACGGAGGTTAGGTAACTACATTAAAACATGAATATGTTGTGGTATTCAACCCCAGAAAGCCTATTTTACTAACCTGGATGATCCTGGTTTCAGTAAGCTCGCGGTTCCTCTTAAGGCCATCCATATCTTCCTATTATCAGCAGAAAACAAAATTCGATTTATTATTTGATAATATCAATTATGTTATGGAAGCCTAAAAGCATAAGGAAGAGAGTTAATAGTCACCCATATAGCCATACTGTTTAAGGTTTATATTCAAAAGAGATCATATCAAGATGTACAACTTAAACACACAGGTACTAGTTCCTGAGAGTAAGTCCAAGACTACCAATGATATCTGAGTCTGAAAGAGAGCACATGACACTTCAGGTTCATGCTCATTTGCGACAACACATAGCTCGAGCTCAATATTTGAGCAGGTTAAACTTGAAGCTCCATTGATTGAAACTATGAAGACAGAATGCTAGAGACTGTAAGAGACCTTCCATGTGTCAAAAAACAGAGACGTGCAGATGTGCATACATAAAATGAAAATGAGCAACTCCCACTGCCGGACCCAGAATAAACTAGGAGGGAGGGGTTATTACATCACCAATAAGTTCTTACGCTAAGTTGCACAGCCAGATTTTTTTTAAGACGCAGAAGAATGAGTATTAACAACAAGAATCCGCAAATGGCAGAAGCATCTTGAGTTCTTGGAGTGAGTGCAAAATATCCAAAAATCCTCCTACTCCAACTCCAAATCATGTCTACTTGAGAGCTTATCTGCATACAACTAGAGAGAAAACTCCACAAGCACCTCCACGGTATTCCAAATGGAAAAGGACAAAAACAAATATTACAACACAATCATAATTAGACCATGACAACAAATGAAAACATGTGAGTAGCAAATCCCTACAAGAATGACCACTGTGCTAGCATATTGCAAACAATTATAATGATCGAAGACAGCAGTGAAGGGACACTGTGAAGGTCATACAATCATACACTAAACCCTGCAGCTGTACAGAATACTAGCCACAATGTATGGTTTCCTTTGGCAACGGTCATACTGTTACAGGAAGATACTAAAAGAAGCTTAAAAGAGTATGAAAGATGAAACCTGTAAAGATGCAAGCATTTCTTCTGAAGCTGCTGCTTTTTTCTTCCAAGAGTCCAATGATTTAGCTAGAGACTCAATCTCAGTGTTTTTTGCAGCCAAAGCATCAACCATGTTAGATTCAACTCGTGAACCTTGTACTCTGGATACTGATAGTTCTTGCTGTAGTTGCTTTATATGAGCTTCATGTGAGCTACATTTCTCTCTCTGTTATGTGTTATAACAACAATATATATTAGAGAAAGCCACTCTACCATGCATGGGGTTAAGGGAAATGAGCCAAGACGGGATGCAAAGAATTTTGGTAACATAATCTGACCTCCTGAACAAGAAGCTCCTCTAGCTGTGCATTCTCAGATTTATATTCTTGAAGACGGGATGAAAGTCCAGCACAGACCTGTTGATAAGTAAAACAGAAACCAACGGGTCAACATATGGACCTAATCACAACAAAAGTAAATAGGTAATGAGGCAGGGTCACTAAGCTTATACCAATCCTTACCCGAGCTAGTCTAGCTTCTTTTGACTGGCCAGTTTTTGCAGCGCTCTTTAGTAATCCCTGAGCCTGCCAAAGACCAACAAGACAACGCTACAGTGTAAGCACAGAATGCATTCACATCAGCACATCTTGGTCATTATGAGCGCAATTTGCTATAGCCTACCTCCTCAAGCTGGTCTTGATCTTTCAGAGGAACTGAATCAGACTTATGTTCCTGTTGATTTTGTGTGATCTCTGGTGAATCTGACAGATTATCTTTCTTCGAATCTTGAAACTTGCCAGAACCTTGTGTATCGGGTACTCCAGAGATATTTCTCTCCTGGATAACAGCCACAGCCGTGTCTTTATCCTCCAAACTTACTGCTAAACCAATCTCAGTGGACTGGCTACTGCTGCTTGGCTCATTTTTTTCGTCTGGAACTGAAGGAGCGGAGCTTTCAGAAGTACTCTCCAAATGTCCAGAATCTGCAACATGATCCGTGATGGGACCTGTATCCTCAGGGATTTTCTCCATTGACTGGACTTCAACCGCATTATCGCTAGCATTAGCAGCTGCATCATTTTTAAGGTCAACAGTGGTGTTCTCTGCTTTGTCAGATATGCTTTCAGCATTCGCTCCCTTAACATCAACTGAAGTGACTTCAGGCTCACTGGCACTAGCAATAGCAGTAGCATCATCATTTGATGAATCTGCACGGGTAGAAGGTTTGATCTTCTCAATCTTAATCCTCTCCCGCGGCGGTTGCCTGTTCTTCCTCTCCCTCTGAGCCGCTGTCCTGTTACCTGCATCCCCAGTAGTGAGCTTCATTGGACCCTGCAATGCGAATTTACAGCAGACTTTAGATATCAGGTGTCAAGCACGCAGTCTGCAGAGGAATCAAGTAAGCTTATCCAGTTGCGACCTTCTCCCTGGGCTTTCCCCTCTTTGCTTGCCCTTCTTGGCCATTCGATCCTTCAGCAAACAAACATCAGCGATTACAAATATTCCAACTCGCCGAGCAGCTGGCTATGCACCGAGTAATGTTTACCTGAAGGCTGAGGAGCAGTCTGCTCATCGGACAGCTCCGTGGCCACGCTTTTCGCCCTCCTGTCGACCACTTCGAGCAAGTCTGTTACAGCAAAAACAGGAAACTTGTTACAGCTCCACATTGCCAATAACCCATAGCGTATGAAGCAGGCAATGGGTTCGGGTGGGGTGCAACTGGCCCGCCCGCACACCGAAAGGCGGTCGAACAAGGCACTGCATCAAGGCTAGCTCGTCAGATTTCGCAGCTGGCGTCTTAATCCCACGCAGTAACCGCCGCGGATGCAGTGCGAGAGTTGCGGGGAGAAGCCCCAGATCTTAGCCGGGAGGAGGGGTGGATCTCGGCGGCGAATCGGAAGGGGAGGGGAGAGGAGGCTGTGGCGCGTACCTTCGGCGACCTTGAGCCAGGAGGCCATGGCGGGATCACCTCCCCGGAGAGAGGAGGGTGGCTGGCGACGAGACGGCGAGCTAGGTGGATGAACTGACTGGTGAGATTTCCGGCCGCGGCAGTGGGGTTCTCTTCGCGGGATAGTTGGTGCTGGCGGGGATCGGAAGTCGGATCCGACCGACCGGTGGGTTTGCTTTGGTGGATGGCATCGTGGAATCATATAGGTCTAATGGATATTAAATCCTAATTCTTCCCACATTTCATCGAAGCCCGTCTAGCTCAGTTGGTAGAGCGCAAGGCTCTTAACCTTGTGGTCGTGGGTTCGAGCCCCACGGTGGGCGAATGCGGTCAAAAGAGAAATCTTCGTTTTTTTGACAATTTTCTTGTTTACGGTGCCATTATATTTTTGAAAAACTATTTTTAGGAGTTGTTTGGTTGACGTAATCACATACTGCGTAAACGGATCCCAACGCTATTCACAGTTGATACCACTCTCTCCCTACCGGAAACGGAGACTATACCAGACCGACCTCCCCCCCCCCC
>CBMN010003200.1:1011-15402 GCA_000582825.1 Hordeum pubiflorum | reverse complement strand
GGGGGGGGGGGGGGGGGGCTCGATGACGCATCCCTGCGATTGGGGTGCAGGCAAAGGCGGCTTCACAGGCGGCGGCGAGGCCGCCGCACCCCAGGCAGCAGCATCTCCGGTTGGATGTCGGCCAGCGCATCCACCCGTGATGGCATGATGTTGAGGCACGACGGATTCACCGTGTGGCAGAACGCCCACCGTGCCGCTTGCGCTGGATCTGGAGACTCCACCTCCTGGATTGCCCAGAAGATGAGCTCCACATTCATGCACCCGTCGTCGCCGATGAACCACGTGCGCTCCTTGAACATCGCGAAGCGGATGATGCCGATGTGGATGTCCACCCACCGATCCCGGTCGGGGAACCTCTCCCGCACCACCCTTTGCATTTCCCTGCACGCCTCCGGTGAGTCGGCGTTGATGAGGGGCAGCGACCGCGTAGTAGGGAGTGGTAGTGCTACTGGCTCCGCAACTCTCGTCTCCGGCAGCAGCCGGCGGATCCTGATCCGCCTGTGGCATGCTCCGGCCATGGGATGAGGTTGTGAGGAGGGGTAGGAACGATAGTGAAGCAGTCGGAAATGGAGGGATAGGTGGGGGCGGGCTAGATGAGGAATTTTGCTCGCCGTCACCTCGGGTCTCGACGTGGAAAAGAGAGAGGCCATCATCAAAACCTTCCTTCTAGCAGTCTCCTACCTATGGACTTCAGCAACCGATACTACTTTTCAAGTGCTCAAACAACAACTCACATCAGCACCAGTCATGGCTTTGCTAGATTTCAATTGTCAGTTCACCGTGGAAACATACACATATGACAAGGGCGTGGGAGCCTATGAACCAAGGCATTGGGGGCTCACAACAACGTCAGCTTGTTTGTTCCTTTGTTACAATCATGGCTCGAGGAGCGTAAGGTGATGCAATAACTCCTACAGCAGCTCAACCATGCTAAGCAATTTATGAAGTCGCAAGCTGACAAGAAGAGGTCAGTACGCACGTTCAAGTTGGGTGATCAAGTGCAACCCTATATCCAGTCTTCGGTTGGCCCTCGCGACAACCACACACTTTCTTTCAAGTATTTCGGCCCATTTCCAATGATCCATCGCGTCAACGACGTGGCCTGCGAGCTACAACTACCTGCTCATGCATCGGTCCATCTAGTTTTCCAGGTGTCACAGCTTCGGAAGGCACTTCTCCCTGGTACGCAACTGCATTCTTAATTTCCTCTCCATACTAACGATTTAGCCGTGCTAATAAAGGTGCTACAAGCACGATGGGGCAAGAAGAATGGCGCGATGTTGGAGCAAGTCCTAGTACATGAGAAGACAAGGTAGCTTTGCAGGATTGGAGCAAGTCCTAGTCCGAAAGCAGAGGCTTGGGGCCATGCCTCACGCCGAGGAGGGAGGGAAGCGACACCGGCGAAGTGGCCCCACCTGCAGGCGATCATGCTCAAGACCATTCAGCCGTGCACGCGCGCAAGCCCAACAGCAGGCTCACTGGGTTGGAGTGGGTGACCACAGCGACGTTGCTCTTTTAAGTCAACCCCCACCCACTCGAGAGGTTATCCAGAGGATCAGGCACGAACCGGCGGCTGGCTACCCTAGCTAGTTCTTCTTTCTCTGGCTTTTCCCCTTTCGCATGAACATCACCGATTCATCAGTATCAGCTACTTCTTCAAAGAGTTGTAATAAATCGATCCTCTCTACTACCATCGCTACTCTTACTGAAATTTGTAGTATGGTCCGCAGTCTGTCGCCTTTGATTCATTCGACAACAAAGCAGGGAAAGCAATACAAACATCAGAAGCCAGCAGGCAAGATGTCCCTGACCAATTCTTCCCACCCCATCTAACATCTTACAGGTGGCAGCAGGTATTTTTATTAGAGATTATTAGATGGCACAGTAGGCATAGTATTGCCGCTATCTGCGCTAGTCGCAGGGCTCACCGCGCCACACATGTTCCGACGTTCCAAAACGACGCCCTCCAGAACGATGCCCGCCGCCGCGGTGGCTTCTTAGGCGTCAGCCTGTGGCCGAAGGCATGTTTCTCCGAGCTCAGCATGTTCCACATCACCTGAACATCGTCGTATCCGCAGGTTTGCACGTCACTGTGCAGGTCCAACACTCCTGTGTTCCCTGGCCCGGTTTGCCAACAAAAATGGTTAGTGTTGTAGTATCATAGTAGAAAAAACAAATTTTCATGCGGTAGAAAATGTATCGCTCCTAGTTTTGTAAGACTACATTTGGCTGGCAAAAAGAATAAGAAAGAATTTCAAAGTTTCCAAAGACTGGATAGTCTATAAAAAACCTGTTAATTGGTTTAGTACTATGTATATGTCCAAATAGGCCGTAAGAAGCAAAGGCAGCATAGGTTTAGCACTAGTAGCATTGTAATTCCCGCCCTTGAATTTACTACTTTATGCATGGACCAGTTCTTACGCATTTGTCTATTTTTATTTCGGGAAAATATATAACTACTACTACTGTAATTTTATAATAAGAACTATAGTAAAGTGGAGCAACTGAAATCGTTTCGTAATTACTAGTCTTCCCTTTATTGGGATCGATCGAGGAACTAACGCACGCTCGATCAAGAAGCCATGCTAACCAAACCAAGGGATGCGCAAGCTAATTCAGAGATAACTCGTTGCAGAAACGATAGTCGATAGAGGTTGATATGCTGAGCGCTGGGTAGCCGCACTTACTGCTGCTCTGCGCCCGTCGCGCCACGGCGAGCCACGCCCGCCGCACCGGCGCGACGACCCTCTCGCGCCACCACGCCATGGTTAGCCGGCGACGACCTGCTCCCTCCCTCGTAGCCCACCACGGACAACTGACAGCTAGCTCTCTTTCTGCAATAATGTTTGCTGAGCAGTGGTCACCTTCTAGCCATTTCCGCCGATGGCTAAGCCTTATATAGGACGGGGTCTACTACTACTACGGTCTGCTGGCGATCGGCTTCCACTGCCGGGTCTGTGATCTCTGGTCGGTTCCCTGCGGTTCGACCCCGATTCGATGAGATTCGCTTCCGGGGTCCATGAGATTCGTTTACAGGGTCATTGGGGCCTCTTATTAGGCGCGCCGTGCGTGCGATCGGCTGCGCATGTGCTGCGGATCGTCCGTAGAGGTGGCAGCCGGTAATTTTTGAAAAGTGTTTGTTACTTGTCTTGATTAGAAAAGATTCTTCTGGTACAAATTAGTTTAACAGAAAATAGCACATCAACTTACATATTAAATGGTCAATATGCACCCGGCCGTGCAGTCTGTTAGTGCGTGGACATGGATGACTTTCTATCAATTAATTCATGATTTACAATTTTTTAAAAATCATAACTTTCAAACCGCACATCAAATTAAGATCTGTTTTCATTGTTAGAACCCTCGCGACGTGCTCTTAAAAACTAGATCTCGCATGCGTATGTTTCGATAAAAAGATTGTGCAATTTAGTATCTCGTTTTGTGCAACTACCTAGGAGGCGATATGCAACTAGCTAACAGTGGATGTGCAACTTCTTGTCTGGATGTGCAACTTCTTGTCTACCCCGTGGACGTGCGGTTTTTACAGATGTCACCTTCACCCCCAAACAACCCCCTTCAAGTGAGATGTGCAACTTCGTCTGTTGCTTGGGCCAACTGTCTATTAATTGATGTGCAACTTTCCCCCTGCCCGTGGATGTGCTTTCACTGTTTGCTGCATTGGCCAACTGCCTAGCAGTGGATGTGCAACTTTGGATACTGCCATGACCTATTGTCTAACAGTGATGTGCAACTTTCCATCGTACCCCCAACGATGTGTAATTTTCCCTTCTCGCAGCCGGTCTAAACCACCCCTGCTAGTGAGATTTGTAACTCTAGTGCCCTGTCTATATGCAGTTTTTCACTATCCTCGTGAATATGGGATTTTCACCATCCAACTATCTCTGCCTGTGAGATGTGCAACTTTTTATGTTTCCCTGGCCAACTGCCTAGCAGACTATGTGCAACTCCGTNTGTTGCCCCCGCCAACCGAAACTACATATCCACAAGTACGAAGAGAAAAGAGATGAACATCGACAATAGATAGGTGGCTTGAACAAATACTAAGTTGCACGTATCGTTGGTAGGGGAGGTGGGGTTGGGGTGTGCCAACTATGAAAAAATAGACATCCACAAATAGGGAGGAGGTTGCACATCTAATACTAGGTAGTTGGCCGGGACAGTAAACTAGCTGCACATCACAAAAGTTAGTTGTTATGGTTGCTATGTTTTAGCCTCATAGAAAATTGGATCATACAACTCTAAAATTGGTTTTGAAAAAAGTTGCATCACATAGTACTAAAGCTGTACCATATAGCACTAAAGTTGACATTGAAAAAAATTCATCTCATGTGGGATCTAGTTTCAAAGATCTCGTCGCGAGGGTTCCGATGATGAAAACAGATCTAGATTCTAACGCGCGGTTTGAAAGTTATGGCTTTTAAAAAATTTGAAAACCCAAAATAAATGCACATGGATCTGTTTTTTTCAAACTAAAAAGGGTAGTATGAACGCATTTAGTTCCACAGCCACATGCACTAGCAGACAAGGAAATTAACACTTTGTATGCGTCGTGACAGCCCGACCACTAGTTTCGTCTAAAAAGTGTGCTTGCACTTTAAATAATTTGGGTTTATTTTTCCGTTGGAACCGGACGCTGGTAATCATAGCGATTTTTTTTCTGGACACGGGCTAGCCCATCAATGCCCGGCCCCGTATGTTCGGCTAGCTGGTATTTCATGGCGGACCCAGGATTGGGTGACGCCCCAGGCAAAAAAAACTAATGGCTACAAATTATTTAGAAAGTAAGTTAAATACATTGGAGGTGCCTTCACTTGCCCATCACTGTCATTTCGGTGCGTAAACTTGTAAAATACATGAAAATGATGCTGCAATTTGTTCGGTCGTGTAAATACGGTGCCTCGTTTCATATTCGGATGTACGCCTATCCATGTGGCATGCCAGCGTGAAAGTGACCCACATGGTCAGTGGCTGAGAGCGAAGAGGTGTTTGGGTGAGCCGCGTGATTATTTTTTCAGACAAAACACTGGGTTTTAATTTATTATCATGATAAAAAGCTCAAAAATTCGAATAGCCAAAATATATAAGTTCATAAAGGATCAAACATGTGATCTCAGGTACATGCATTGCTTAACTTGTATTACCTACCACCAAGCCAAACTCTAATTTGATGACATACAATAGCAAGAAATTTGTATATAGCCTCGTGTGTATATCTTCGTGTGATTTTTTTTTTATATATATGGCACTCCTATGGGCCTACACAAATTTCCATTCATTTTTTCATGTTCCTGTTTTTTTTGGTATTATTCTCCCATTGGTAAGAAAGAAAAGTAAGAAAAAAATACAATTTCATTAACAAATTCATGTAGAAAAAGTTCATGTTTACGTCTTTAAGGTACACAATGAAAATAACATAAAGGTTGAAAATACAAAATGATTGTATACTGATAATTACTGTATCTTTAATACATGAAAATTTATGTATACTAAACCAAATTAAAATAAGCAAAAATATAGTAGAGAACGCAATAGGGTAATTGCAAAGTGATACGTGGAATTTGTCTTAAAAACGTAGTTCAGTCAGGTGGTAACTTCCATGCTGTTGACCAGGATGTCCCCCGTTCAAATTCTCCATCCAGTTTATTTTTCTTTGTTGATCCTAAAAAAAGTTTATTTTTCTTTGTCATTCTCTCTAGCGTACTGACTAGTGGGATCCATCGGTCTGTAAAAATAAAACCAGTAGATAATGCCTCAAGAAAATTGAAGACCGGCGATATGTGGAGTTTGTCTGTATAAATTTTCAGCTAACATTTTTATCCAAAATTTAGGTCGACCGGTCATATCACGCCTGGTATAAACCAGGAGGTTCCGCGTTCTACACCCCTCATATGAGAGTGTTTTTGTAAAAAAAATCCTCACATGTGGGACACCCGGCGCCTTCTCGCTGTCAGCCACCGACATGTGGGCCACCAACATGCTAGCACACCACATAGGCAGGGCGTACACGCGAATACGGAAGCTGGCACCGTATATGCACGGCGGAACAAGTGCAGCACCGATTTCGTATATTTTGCAAGTTTAGGTATCAAAGTGACCGTGACGGACAAGTTAAGGCACCCTAGCATATTTAACTTCAGAAAAAACTCCAATTTCAAGGCATACAAATGTCGGTTTATGTTGCATAACTAATAAGAAACCAAACATAATATTTAATGGCAGCATTTGTTTCATGATGGGTCAACTAGTAAAACAAGCAAAATTAAAAGACAATATGTATCATAGATAGATGGTACAAAAGATTGATACCAAATCAAAGAATTAGTTGATCAGAGCCTCCCATGACTACATCTTCAATAGCAGAAGAAGCTAAACCTTCAATCATTAATTTTGAAATACAAATCGGTGCATAATATAGCAGGTATAGATGCAAAATGTGAAAACTTACGTCTAAGACGAGGCAAAACATCTTTACGTGTGCGATAACTTTGAAATCGCTCGATGCTCTTTGATTCTTCAATATTAACAAATACATCTCGCTCAATGTAACATAATTCTATGATTCATTCAATCATCGTCCATTTTGTTTCTCAATTCAGTCTTGATAATGCTCATTGTTGAGGATGTTCTTTCCATTGTTGCGGTTACAACAGGTAAAATCAATGCTAACTCAACAAGGCGTAAACCAAGGAAAAAGTTATGTGCATATCACTTTTAACCATATTCATGAAAAGATGAAGATCATTGCAATTTATCAAATGTGGATCAGCTCTTGCTTCCCGAATGAATGAGTCTAGTTGGTTTCTAAGGACAAAAGTAACTTGATATGTAGAGAAGTCAACATCATACATATTAGCAAGATCTACTAGCTTATCTTCATTATAATTGGCAAATAAATTCTTGGGATCAAGACAAGCAATGCATCTCAACAATTGAGTTGACATTTGAGCAAAGCGGTTGTTTAACTCCACAATCTGTTGATCATGCAACACATTGAATATTTCAATTTTGAAATGATGGATGTAAGTTACCAATTGCCCACACCAAGCCCTTGAACGCCCATTAGTAGTTCTTGCATCTTCCATATTTGGCACTATAATATTGTATTTGACACAAAAGTATGTTACCTTTTTAAAAAGCTCGTCCCAACCATTCTACCTTATCTCTTCAATATCCTTCAATGTGGTTTTCATCAACCCCACGTCATGTACAATATGCTGATTTTTCATTTGCAATTTTTGTGACAGATTGTTAGTTTTGCCCAATAATCTAATCATAAGATGCAATATGAGAACAAATTCGAAGGATTTCATGTGCTTTATCAACCCCGTGGTTGTGGTTCTTTGGACAATATTATCTGCATCATTGTGTAGATTTTCTAATACCTTTAGAACTGGTTTCCACATCTCGGGTTTGGTGACGTCGAGGTCGGGGGAGGAGACCGGTTGCGTCTGGTTTGTGCAGTGAGGTGAGTCGGTCTGGGCGGCTGGGCCAGTCGGCCTGGGCTGCCTAGGCTTGAAACAGGGTTGTGGCCCAGGCCAAAGTTTGTTTGCAATATAGGCCGAGAAATTTTCCCACGCCCCATGTAATGGCCTGGGCTGCCTAGGCCCAAATCCGCCATGCTCATCATATTATCACTACGATGTCGGAGTGGCTATGTGCCGCTTTTACTACGGCGCCTAGGCACGACTTGCCTGCAGCGAGCCCGAACTGGGTTGGTCGAGTAACAACATGTCGCATCACCCTGATGGCATGCCTGCTTTATTATACGTTTTGTTTTCCTTCAAATTTTATTTTTTGCAATTAATTTTAATTATACTTTAAAAAATATAGTAATAATACAAATACACTTTAAATAAAAATTTGAAAATGTTTATATTGTATTAGAAAAGTTCTAATCTTGTATTTGAAAATTGCTCAACATGTATAAAAATATTTCAGGTGTATAGGAGAAAATGTATAACGGGAATGAAGGAGTTTATAAATGTTAATCTTCTGTACGAAAAATGTTAATCATGTGTATGAGAAATGATGTGACAATTAAAAAATGTTAAACATTTCACAAAAAAATTAAAAAAAATGTGTAAAATGAATAATGATGTTTATGTAATTTAAAAAACTGTTCATACATTCAGAAAAATGTATGCACATTTAAAAAATATTTACTAGTTTCCAAACTGTACTCGTGACAATTTCAAAATAATATTTGTTCAATTCAAAAAAATATTTGCACAGTTAAAAAAATATTTTATATCATTCCAAAAAAAAATCAACAAGTATTGAAAAAATGTTTAACACGTATTTGAAATTTTTATTCAAGACATGTTTTGATAAAAAATAGATTAAAAATTTATTTTGGAAAATGTTGAACGAGCACAAAAAATCAATTACATGTATACCAAAAATTACAATGCGTATGACAAAATAGACAGGTGATGGTAAAACAACAACGAAAAACCTCACAATGTAACAAAAAGAAAAACAAAGAAACAAAAAAAAATTAGGAAACAAATAAAACAAAGTATTAAGAAGAAAAAAACAGAAGAACCCGTTGCAAACGCAAAGAAAACAAAACATATATTGAAGAAGAAGAGAAAATGAAAGAAAACCAGCAAAAAAAACATAAACCCGAATAAAAAAGCAGAAAATGAAAAAAAAAACGGACTGAATCCATCGAGCATAGGCACCAGATGCAGCGAGAGCAAAGCCCTCCAGCGACGCAGCTAATGGGCCTGCCTGCTACTGCTACCAGATACTCACTCCGTTCCTAAATATAAGTCTTTTAGAGATTACAATACAAACTACATATGAATGTATATAGACGCATTTTAAAGTGTAGATTCATTCATTTTGCTTCGTATGTAGTCCGTATTGAAATCTCTAGGACTTATATTTAGGATCGGAGGGACTAGATGCTGCGAGAGCAAAGCCCTCCTATTGGGCGCTTCAGGCACCCGGGAACCTCTTTGCCGCCCACACGCCAGCACTGATTAGCCGGCCCATGTGCATATTAAAATTGAGAAAAAACAAAAAACAAATCAGGAACAAATCGCAAAAAACGAAAGAAATCAAAATTCAAATAATGTGAAAAAAGTTCATCCAATTTAAAATAGTTCATTGAATTTGAAACTTCACAAATTTGCTTTAAAAACGTCATTTCACTTGAAAAAATTCAAAAAAATTAAAAAAAAATCATAAATGCTGAAAAAAGTTTATTAGTTTTGAAAAATAGTTCATCAAGTTTGAAAATAGTTCAACGAAATTCAAAAAACTACACCGATTTTGGTAGAACTTTCTGTAAAAATTCATTGATATTGAAAAAGTTTCATCAAATTTATAAATAGTTTGCAAACATGAAAAAGTTCATCTTTTTTTATAAACTTCACCGATTTTGAAAAAAGTTCACAAATTTAGGTAAAGAAAAAAAATAAAAAAATAGAAAAAATAGAAAATACAAGAAAAAGAAATGAAAAGGAAAAAAAGAAAAGAAAAGGGAGAAGTTATCATAGCAAAGCGTTTGTTGTCGGATCGTTAGTGCAGTTTATCACGGATAAGAGATCCCTGGTTCGACCACCCACGTGCGCGTTAGTTTTTCCAGTTTAAACAGAAAAGAAAATCTCTACCTAATAACAAAGCACAGACTGTTCGTCCGTCATCCAAATTACCCTCAAAGTTGGCTAAAATTACCCACCAATGCCACCTATAAGTCATAAAAAATGTTTCACATAAAAAAATGTTCTAATTGGACCGGGCCATGTAGGGACCACCTATATTATGCTCTGCGTGCTGGGAACAGAAGCAGCACAACAGTTTTGGGCCGGCCCATGCGCGGACGCCTGTTTTTTTAGTTTCTTTTTGAATTTTATTTTCAATTCCGTTAGAACTTCAAAAAAAACTTTTGTGAATTCAAAAACTGCTCATGATTTTTGTAAAATCTTCAAATATACAAAAACATATTTGTAATTTTGAAAAAATGCTTGTAAAATAAAAAAAGTACATTATTTTAAAAATAGTCCATGTATTAAAAATTATTAATAAAATTTAACATTTTTTTTGCTAATTCGAAATATGTTCATGCATTTTTTTAAATGTCCTAAAATTTTAAACACAGTACGTGCCTGTTTGTTTAGTTTCATTTTTTATTTTCATTTTTCTGCTCTGTTTTTGTTTTTTTTACTTTAAATAATTTAGAACTTTAAAAACTTTTGTAATTTAGAAAAATGGGAATTTTGAAATAAAATGTTGAAGAAAATATAACATGTTTATGAATTCAAAAAATCCACGGAATTTTTGTGAAAATGTTGGCAATTTTGAAAACAATGTTGCTGAAAACAAAAAAAGTCCATGATTTTGATAAAGAAAAACTTTTATTATTTTTAATGCAATTGAACAAAATGTTTGCTGGTTCAAAAAATGTTCATGCATTTCAAGAAATGTCCTCAAATTTTAAAAGCAGTTCTTGAATTACAGAAGGGTTTATTGATTCAGAAAATCTTCATGCATTTCAAACAATATTCGTGAATTTTTAAAAAAATCCACCAAATTCGAAAAATATGTTCGTCTATTCTAGAATTGTTCGCCAATTCAAAACAAAATATTTAAAAACCATTCGCAATATAAAAAAATATTCACAATTTTTAGAAAATGTTTTTAAATTGTAAAAAATACTCTCAATTTTAAAAATGTTCAGAAATTTGTAGAAATGTTCACGAATGATCAAAGGTATGTAGTTAAACAGTAATACTTCTAAGTCTTTGTGACAATATATCTGTGTGAATTTTGAAGAGTTAACTGCTGGGATGGATCGGAATATTATAGTATGTTTTCTAAAACAAGTTTCTTGAAATTCAAAATAATTCTTTTAATTACCAAGTTTTTTAGCAACCATGATATTTTTTCAAAAATGTGAACATTGCTTCAAGTTATGAATAAATTTAAAAGGAGAAACATTTTTTTGCATTTGTGCATAAATTTTCAAAATCATGCGGTGATATGTGAACATAATGTGCTCATTACAATTAAAGGTTATGATTTTTTTTCTCCTGTTGCAACGCATGAGCCCTTTTGCTAGTAATAGCTAAACTGGCCAGCCCAGCTTGAAAGGCTTCAGGCATCCGTTTGCAGAATGCACTAAAAGAGGCCTGAAGCGCCAATTAGATATGCCAAAACTTAGCTCTCGATGCCCAAGCATGGCTCGTCTGCATGGAGTTGGAACTGTAAGGGCCCAGTAACCAGCTGCCGTCCAGTGCTCATCTCATGCTCGTTTTTTCGTTTCGCCTCAGATATTTATTTTCTTATTTTTAATTTGAATTATTGTAAATATATAACAAGAAAAAATTACATAGAATTTTGAAAATTTTGTAATCTTGCATTTGAAAATTTTAAACATGTACCGAAAAAAGTTTCTGATGTATACATTTTTTTTATAAATGTGAATGTAAAAAGTAGAAAATGTTAATCATTAATATGGAAAATGTTCATCATATATAGGAAAAATGTTTGTGAAAATTATAAAATTCACAAGAAAGGTACTTGCCATTTGAAGAGTAAATTATATAATGTAAACAAATGTTCGTGTAATTTAATAAAAAAAATCATACATTCACAAAAACGCATTTTAGTTAGAAAACATCTTCACAAATTTTAAAAAATGTGCGTTTTCCTATAAACAAATTCTACAATGTATACAAATGTTTACAGAGTTCAAAAAAAATATCATTAAAATAAATTCAACTTGTATTTGAAAACAATGTTTAATACATGTTTGAAAAATTATTCGAAACATGTTTTTGTAATAAAAATGGTAAACATGTATTTAGAAAATGTTAAACAATTACAAAAGTATGTTTGAAATATGTACAAAGTGTATGAAAAAGTAGACATTTGTTGGAAAAACAAACCCAATAAAAACTGACAAAAGAAACAAAAGAAGAAGTGAAAAAATCGTAAAATCCAAATAAAACCAAGAAAGAAACAAAGAAAACTAAAATTACAAATAAGAAAACAAGAAAAAACAAAGAAAATGATGCATAAAAAGGAAAATGAAAAAAAGGTGAGAAAACAAAAAACAACCGAAGAAATAATAAAAGAAAAAAAACAAAGAAATCAGACCGAACCCATTGACCGAACATGGACGGGCGACGGCAACGGACGATAACAACTATATCGATTGGCCCGATAAATGTCCGCCCTTAGGCAACTCATAATAGGAATCGGCACGAGTAAGACATAGCTCTGGCACATCATCACAGCCATGACACCAGTTCTTGGGCGTGTACCAACATACGCTCAGCCCCGATGCCAGCCAATTTCACATAAAAAGTTTCTCCTCTGCATTAGACGTTCACCCCCGTTTTATAAATAAAGCAACAACACATTCATACAACAAGAACAAGTTGAAGTGCGAGTGATGCAAGAATGTAAGAAAATTAAAGATAGAGTTAGAGGCGCGTCAAAGGAATACCCATTCCATAACCATATGTTTATGGGTTGTCTAAAGGGTTCAAACTAGTGCCTCAAACATAGGCCAAAAAGATTCTCCTTCTCGCGAAAGATCCTGGTACTGACTCGCACAACTACACAGCCGCATCACACACGTCATCCATCCTCCGTACTATTTACTTTGGAGGCAATGAAAAGAAGTTTTCACGTGGCTAGCCCTGGATCTGGCATGGTGATTGCTTGCCTATTGATGATGGAAACTACCAAGGGCAAAATCAGGAAGATGGAGAAGGCTCTTAGGAGAAATGCTAAGAAGTGTGATGCCATAGAAAAAACATCTGTGACTGCTTGATGGATGATCCTCGGTCTCTTGGGTTATTCTCATGGTTTTGCTTGTCTCCATGGATTTGATGTGTCTGTCGTCTTCAACCAAGGTGTTCTGATTGGGCTCCTCTATGTTTTAGAAGAGTCGCAAATTGTGATTATTGTGTGTTGGAGATGTCCGATCAATCATGCAGTTATGGGGTATCATGCTTTGTGAGTAGTCAATAAGTGCTGTGTTGTATCGGTTTTCGTTAATTAACTAGGCAATTTGTTCTTCTTAATTAATCGATGTGACAATTTTTTTGCCTCCATTTAAACAAAGAAAATCTTTACTTCTCGAGTGCACCCGAGATATATCCATGCATGGCAGAACGCTATGAAACCTAAACCTAAGCCAAAGGACCTGGTCAGGCTGGTCTTGCTTTGATGCCTCTTCCATTGAGTTGGCTCATCACCTATGTAGGACCCTCCCTCAGAGCATCTACATCCGTAATTGGAAAATTCAGGCCCTCAAACGCCCTCGGACGCGCCCCGCGGACGCGTACGGACCGGTCACGCCTCAAATAATGCATTCCACATCCGCGCATCTCATATCCGGTACCTTATATCCGTACTACGCATGCAGCATGATGAATTACTCTACGTGATCAAACAATAGGCGAAGAAATCAGCATGAAACGTACAACGAAATGCACATAAACCCCACTACATCGTCCAAAAGATCATCAGTTCATCGTCGGACAAGTTCTTATATTAAACAACTGAAAAGTGATTATACAAACAGAGGAGGAGCGGGATCACTACTTCCTCGCCGGGCCTTTGCCCTTCCAGTCGTCAGCGTAGCTGTAGGCATCTGTGGCTGGTGCTGGATCTTGGTCGTCGGAGGAGGTGGATCTGTGGTCATCACCGTCGTCGGGAGAGGAGTCGGAGAGGATGATGAGGCCCTTCACCTAGTGGACGGCCTTGTCCTGCTATTGCTTTAGTTTTGCTACCCGAGCCACCTTCGTCGTTGCCTCCTTCGCCTCACGCTCCGACTGCTCAATGGCAAGCCGGAGTGCCTCCGCATTCTTCCGTTGTAGGCGGCGAGCGTCCGTCTCCGCCGTCATCAGCGATTGGCAGTAGACCCAAGCGACGAGCCGCTCATCCTCGTCGTGCTCCGTCGGCAACCCGTGTCGGTGGCACATGGATTGCTCTACCACGTCTTCTTCCTTGCCCACTGCCTCTAGCGACAGAGCAATCTATGTGTCGTCGCCACGGGTTGCCGATTCCGGCGTACGCGTGCGGACCGGTGGAGCGGGCACGAGCACCCACCGCTGCACGCGTGGAGCAGCAGACGACAGGGGAAATGAATGACGCGGGGGGTAGAGCGGACTGCGCAACACTAACAGAGCTGCACGTGGGTCGGGAAGGGCCAACTCCGGCGTCCGCGCCGTGCCGGCGTTGGGGCGGCGACGTGCAGATCCGGAGATACCTACATTGTCCACCTTTGCCCGCTCCAAAGCAATGCGGAGGGTCAGCTCCTCCTCGACGTCTTGGTCGGAGCCGGAATGTTTGCTGGAGCTCGACCTCCCACCAGATTCGATCGAAACGAGAGAGAGAGAGAGAGAG
>CBMN010003173.1:0-20790 GCA_000582825.1 Hordeum pubiflorum | reverse complement strand
AACCCTCGACTTGCAACTGGGACGCATCGTACTCTTTTTTGTAGTTGCCATAGTTGCAAGTCCACCATCGACTCACAACTAGCGGGTCGTGTGGGCGTTTGTAGATAGGGCCCCAGTTGCATGTCAACCAACGACTCACAACTAAGGGGGCGTGTTTTGATTTGATTTATTTGTTGTTTGAACCATTTGCAAGTAAACCATGGACTCGCAACCATGCCCGGTTGCAAGTCAACCCTTCACTTGCAAGTCCACCATCGACTCACAACTAGGGGGGCGCATGTGCATTTGTAAGTAGGGCCCAGTTGCAGGTCGACCATCGACTCACAATTAAGGGGGGTGAGGCGTGTTTTAATTTGATTCATTTGTTGTTTGAACCAGTTGCAAGTAAACTCTCGACCTTCAACCGTGCCAGGTTGCAAGTCCACCATGGACTCGCAATTGGGACTGTAATTTGTTTTTCATCCTAGTTGCAAGCTCACCCTCGAATCGAAACTGGGCTCCCAGTTATCCCAGTTGCAAGTCCATCCTCGACTTGCAACTAGTCTCATAGTTTTGTGTAGTTTGTCCTATTTGCAAGTCCACCCTCAACTTGCAACTGAGTTTGTATTTTTTTCCATCCTAGTTGTTAGTCCATCCTCAACTCGCAAATGGCTCGAAGGTTTTTTTTGTCGCCTCAGTTTGCAAGTCCATCCGCGGCTTACAACTAGCACCAAACCTTTTTTTGTCTCTATTCCTAGTTACAAGCACATCCTCTACTTGCAATCCGGCTTTTTTACCTTTTTATTTGTTCCGTGTGAGTTGCAAGTCTGCCATTAACTTACAACTGAGCCCTTGATCTTTTTATTCGTCAGTTGTAAGTCCACCCTTGACTCGTAATTGGGCCTGATGTTTTTGACCCAATTGCAAGTCCACCATCCACTCGCAATCAGGCTCTACCAATTTTTCAAGTTGCAAGTTAACCCCTCGATGTGCAACTGGGTCTAGCCTTTTTTTGTCCCAGTTGCAACTCCATCCTCGACACACAACTAGTAGGGTCGGATCCTCTTTTGTCTCAGTTGCAACTCCACTCCTAACATGCAACTAGGGCCCACCTTTTTTGTGCAAGTTGCAAGTCCATCCTCGATAGTCGATACGCAACTTGGGGCTGCCCTATTTTTTTTGTCTGAGTTGCAAGTCACCCTCGACATGCAACTAGGGGAGGGGGACCCTTTTGTCCAAGTAGCAATTCCACCCCTGACATGCAACTAAGCTCATCTTTTTTGTCCTAGTTGCAATTTCATCCTTGATACGCAACTAGGGCCTTACCCATTTTTTGTTCCAGTTGCAAGTCCATCCTCTACATGCAATTGTGGGAGGGGATTCTTTTGTTCAAGCAACAGTTCCACCTCGACATGCATCTGGGACCCTGACCCTTTTCTGTCCCAGTTGCAATTTCTCGCTCGACATACTATTGGACCTGCCTTTTTGTCATAGTTGCAAGTCCACCCTCGATATGCAACTTGGGTCTAACCCATATTGTTGTCCCGGTTGCAAGTCCACATCTCGACACCCAACGGAGGCCCAACCATCTTCTTTGTACCAATTGCAACTTCACCCCCAACATGTAATTGGAAGGTTGTCTTTTTGTCCTAGTTGCAAGTCCACCCTTGATATGCAACTAGGGGCCCGATCATTTTTTGTCCCGGTTGCTACTCCACCATCGATAAGCAATTGGGGTCCGACCATTATTTTTCTCAGTTGCAGCTAGGGGCCATTTTAAAATAACATGTTTTGAATATGCAAACATTTTTCAAATTCATTATTGTTTTAAAGCCACATAAACTTTTTAATACGTGAACCATTTTTCTTTTTTTTGATCGGTTTTTTATTTTTCCTCTTCTATTGTTTTATTTATTTTTAGAAGCTAGCGTACATTTTAAAATTCTCCAGTGAGTATTTTGGTAAAAGGTTCACCGTATATATGTTAAAAATACTTTCAGAGTACATAGAAAATAAGTTCAATGTATATTAGAAAAAGGTCATCATATACTAAATTTTTGTTCAATGCGTATTTGGAGAATGTTCACCATATTTTTAGAATTTCTTTAGCGTGTATTTCAAAACAATGTTCATCGTATATGAAAAAATTCAGTGTGTATTTTAAAACATTTAACACATATTAGAACTGAAAGAAAACTACACCTGAAAGAAAAAAGAAAAAATAGAAAATGAAAAAGAGACAAAAGCAATAAAAAAACACAAATCGTTACTATGTACGCGCTAGGCTATAGGCCATTGAGTGAGCAAGCTGAGGCGCGCTGGGCCCATGCGAGCGGTGGGCACGCTGGTCTCAGAAAAAGGAAAATACAAGACCTAGGCCATACAACAATAGAAAGAAAAAACAACAAACAGAAAAAAGGCTATATAAACAGATAATAATTTAAACTTAGATGTGACATAGTTATGTCACAGATGAGTCTTAGGCAGACCCTAATTGTTATATGCAACTTCTAGTGGGCCAGGCCCAGGCTAGGGGTATAGTGTTCAGCCTCCCCCATTCCCAGACACAGGCTACAAACCCAACGCCCAAACCCTTGCCGCTGGAACCCTGACCTCGCCGCCGCCCGTCCGCTCGCACCACCGACGCCGGCGCTCCCCACGCCGCCCTGGTTCTCACGCTTGCTACGCCCGCGCGGCTTCATTCGGGCTCACCATTTCGTAGTCACAATACTGAGATAAGCTCTCGTGGGGCTGTTTGCAGATCTAGCATTGGCGACCTCAGCGATGGCGTCGCCGCCGTCTTCGGGCAGGCGGGACGAGCTGCCGTCCTCGGAACACATCGCCGGCGAGCTTCCCCGCGACGCGCTCTACGAGATCCTGCTGCGTCTCCCCGCCAAGGATGTATGCCGCCTCCGCGCCGTGAGCCCCTCGTGGCGCTCTCTCACCTTGGACCCGCTCTTCGTCAAGGCCCACGCGGCGCGCCACACGGGTCCGCTCCTCGCCACCACCTTCGTCGACGGCGAGTCCTGCGGCGTCAGCATCGTGGATCTGCTCTCCGGTGACGTCGTCAAGCGGATACGCACCTCCGACCCGCACCTGAGAGTGCAGCGCACGCGCCTCGACCGTGTGTGCCTCGTCGGACGGCGCCACCCTCTGGGCGTGCCTGTCACCCTGCTCGACCCGGCCACGGATGCTGTCATCAGCTCGTCGCATGACATCTCGATGAAGTATGCGGGTTTGCTGAAGATGAAGAGCAGAAAGGTGTACATGGAGTCATGCGTTTTTGGGAAAGTCCCCTCCACAGGAGTGTACAAGGCGTTCCGCTTCGTGGAAGCTCGCCCTCTGGTTAGTCGGCAGCAGCTATGCGAGGTCATGACTCTCAACGGCCGCAGCGCTGGGCGTTGGAGGGCAAGACCAGGACCTCCGGGCGCTGTCTTTTCCGATCACACGATGAAAAGCGCGGTCATCGACGGGGTCGTGTATTTCTTGATGGATTTTTCAGACATGGATTATGGATATTTGAAGGCGATTGTCAAACCAGCCAGCATAGCTGCATTCAACCTGGAGACAGAACAATGGATGCTGACGATCGACGGGCCGGAACAAGTCAGCAGTTTATATGACGAAGAAGATGTCCTTCCTGTCTTCGAGGACCCCAGAGCTGTGGGGATTCTCTCGATAACCAATTTGAATGGGTACTTGGTGGCGGCGCAGGTTCATCATAGTTTACCTCAATCTATGGACCTATGGTTTCTGATGGATCTTGAGAAAGGTCTCTGGGTTAAAAAGTACAGCATTGGTTATTACCGACGTGAGAATCTTTTTAGCTATCCTCTGCTGGTGTTAGATGACGAGAGGATTGTCTTTGTAATGCAATTAACGGGTCTGCTACAGGTTTATGATCCAAAAACAGAAACTTACACAGATTTGTGGCAGCTGGAAGATTTCAAGTCTATGTGTATTTACACAGGAAATCTGCTGAGTCAAGAGGCTGGTTTTCACTGCTGAGGTGAGTATCGTACTTGTATACACACATTTACCAGCGGTGGAACCATACAAATGAATTAAATCTGTTCTAAGTGTTATTCTCATGTTCAATACCCATTTTTTTTTCTGATTTAGTAAAACTTGACTAGGTAATGCCGCTTGCAGTTATGTAGCTAGTGACTCTCCCAGCTGATGATATAACAACTAACAATGACATCTAGTTGAATGTTGGTTTAAGGGTCAATAAGTAGACCTTGTAAATAGTAGCTGCTGATCAGTGCCTCGCTGGAGTTTTGTGAAGAACCTTTAAAAGAGGATATACTGCCATCTTAGGGAAGAAACTGACAAATATGTATTTGTAGGTTTATATTGATGTGATCTTACTAGATTAATGTAAACTGTAAGGGCTATTCTGTTATTTTGATTCTTAACTCCTATCTGGCTATGTTGATACGCCAAATTGGATTACAGATTTACTGGAGCCTAGTTTGCATTAATCTTCACTGTACATCAAGCAGGATTTTTAAGTCATATCTCACGAACTCCACTTTCTTTTCATTCCATTAGCATGGCTATTAATGCATTAATTATACCCTAAAGAAGTCTAACAACAACAATTCATGCATTGATATTTACCATTTGGATGTTAGTGTGGGTTCTGGTACTATTTTCTCCCAGTCAACCTAATTAGTAGAACGGGCGGATGTTTCTTCAGCCATTCTTTTGTATTGCTGTATTGTCAACATATAGTATGCTCTTGTTTATTGGCAGAAGCTGCCAAGCAGGCAAGCTGGTCAACACAGAGCGTTTCATTTCTTTTTTTCTTTTTGCCCATTTAAGTTTGAGGGGCAACATACTCCAGAATATTTTTGAAGAATATTTTTGTAGGCTAACAGAATGTGAGATACTAAAAAGAGTGCCAGCAGTTTCACCAGGTGCTAAGGATGGCGTGTTTTAGACCCGACGAGTGGTATTCTATTGAAACAGTACCTTACGATTTATACAAGCAAATTTTGCCTTGAATTATCTTTTTTCATCTAATAATAGTCTGACATAACGCTGTCTTAGTAGCTGATAGACCGAGTGCTTTGATTAAGGCCGTGTTTGGCATTGCGGTGGATTATGATATCCTGTTTGGTTGAACCGATTTTACATGTCTTGTCATATTTGTGTCAGCTTTGGGTGTCATCTTCAGAAAAGGAGCTGCGAATTGCGTTTGGAATTTTTATGTATTGTAATCCTTCGTTGGGCAATGATCCTTTTTATGCTGCTGAATTCTTATGTCTGGCTTCACTCTCTGTTTGCTTGATGTCTACTGGCGTAGCACACAAGTATATCGCTGGCTTCACTTTCTGTTTGCTTGATGTGTAACGTATCTGCACTTTGCGCTTACAGGCCAAGCATCCTACAATGTGCATCATCCAAATAGGCGCCACTCTTTTTCCTGATGACCATGCCGCGTGCTTGATGAAGCCAGTTTGCTCAGTTGTGTTGTGTGAGCCTTCTCGCGAATCCTTTTACTGTCTGTAGAATCTACCTTGCTATGTTTCTCTTGCATGTATGGATGGGCCATGTATGACAGTGTCCTGGAGGACAATTAATCTCGAATTGTCGTTTATCCTTTTTCCTTTTCTGAAAGCAAGACTGACAGTTTGGCTTTGTGACTCAAATTTCAAATACATGACATGCAAGTCTTTTTGTTTGGGCAGATTATGAATCAGTCCACAAAATTATGGACTAATTCCTATCTAGGAGCTCTGCACTTACAGATAATACCATGAAAATTGCAGATTGACCCCTTCTCTATTGGAATGCAGTGGAAATTTCATGCTGTCATTTTTATGAAAACCACTGTCATAAGTTCCACTGTTGAAATGCACCAGATATGTCCGACTACCTGTTTGTTTGCTAGCTGGTCAGGAAGTAGTACTTTAGAGCAACTCCGCGCCGACCCATTTCATCCGCGCGCGTCCGTTTGGGATGCGCGGCGGACAGAAAAGTCGGCCCAACGCGTCGACCTAAACGGATGAGCGTTCGCTTTTCGTCCGCCTGCCGACCCATTTTTGAGCCCGATTTGCGTCGGCACGGACACGAAACGAATGTGCGCGCTAACTACTCCCCCTGGCCTGTCAGTCGGTGGCACATTGGCCATCCTCTCCCATCCCACATCGACGACATTCCCTTGCCCGCCTCCATCGCGTCGTCGCCGTCGCCCATTTGTCGGTGCCCTTGCCAGCAGCCGGTGCCGACCCCCCCCCTCCCCACCTCGCCACCATCGTCTCGCCGCCGGACACCGAAGCTTCCCACCACCACCACCACGCCGCCGCGGGCAGGAAGCCACCCGCCAGCTCCTTCGTCCCGACGCATGGAGGAGCGGCAACGTTTGAACAGTTCGTCCAATTTCATCATGAAATGCGTGATTGAAAAACTCACATGCAGTTGCAAAATGATTTGGTTGAGCATATGTGGGCTCATGTTGGCAACCATTAAATGTATCTTTTTCATATTTATTTGAGACAATTTAATATTTATTCAACTTGTAAACTATGCTTTATTTGGCTATGAAACTATGCTATTTTTTTAATGCAAAATGCGTGCACATTTGTTGAAAAAGGTCGGCCAGCCGGCCACCGACAAATATGGGTCGGTGCGTTGGGCGCACTGCTGACTCAAATATTAAACAGGACGGACGTCAAGCGGACGGTCAATCCAAATGGATAAAAGCGGACAAAATCGCCGTCACTTTGGGCCCGGCGCGTTGGAGTTGCTCTTACATGGCAAAGGCCAGAGTGAATATCACAAGGAGGAGGCGTGGGCTAATCAAACAAGCACGAGGGACACGAGATCGTCTCCCAACCCACGCGATCGCCCGTTCACATGGCCGGCCGGACGGAATCTGAGGCAGACAGGCAATTCGGCGGGCCCCACATTACCGCACGCGCTCTCTGTTCCTGACTGGCCGTTGCCTTCCCTGTTATAAGCTCGTGTCATCAGCCATTAGCATGGCATCTGGATCTCGCAGGCAGGAGTGGTAGTTGCCTGCAGCGAGCCACTGTTGTCTAGCCTCCAGGTCGCAGAAGGAGGGCCAACATGGCAGGGCAGGGCAGCTACAGCCGGCTCGCCGCCGACGAGGCCGCCGCGACATCCGCCGGCGACGACTACGACTCGAAGAAGCTCAGGCTGCTCGGCTACGAGCCGCAGCTCAAGCGCAACCTCTCGTACGTCGCACACATTAATTCAGAGATCGAACCTATCTTTGCGCTTGCTCTGTTTAGCTGTCTTGTTTACTCTTCAGCTTAGCTGCCTGCCGATATGTTAAGCGTGTTGCCGAATGCGTGCGTGCAGGCTGCTGTCCAACTTCTCGATGACCTTCTCGATCGTGTCGGTGCTGACGGGCATCACGACGCTGTACGGGACGGGGCTGGAGTTCGGCGGGCCGGTGACCATGGTGTACGGCTGGCCCATCGCCGGCGCCTTCACCGTCGTCGTCGGCCTCGCCATGGCCGAGATCTGCTCCGCCTACCCGACCTCCGGCGGCCTCTACTTCTGGAGCGCCAGGCTCTGCAGCGAGCGCCGCTGGGGCCCCTTCGCCTCATGGCTCACCGGCTGGTAAGCCTCTATACCACGCTCACTTCACACTTTGATGTTAACTCCCCTGAACTAAAATTGGAGTTGCTTATAGTAGTGTACGTGGCTCCTTCCTGCTCGTGCAATACTAGATTAAATATCCAAACACGTAAACTATGGAGGAAATTCGAGCAACATTTGCACAGCCCATGCTGCACGTGCGCCGCTGAAAGGACCCCATTTTTTTTTCCAACAAAATTCCCACGGCCATCCTAGCTGGCAGATTCTGTGACACCGCTATCAAAGATGGAATAATCTTTTTTTCCCCCTCCATCCAATCAGATCGAATCAAAGTTGCCAGTCTGTACTAGTACAAATGGATCTGCGTTTGACGTTGTTTAACGACGTGACGTGGATTTTCATGTCGTGTTCATGTGCTCGCCTCCAGTTGCGTGATTTGACCATGTGTGGCACGCCACTATGACTCCCGATGCCATAAAATCTGATCTTTGATTTTTTTTAAGGGGAAAAATCTGATTTTGATTTGATGGTGACGTGTAGTTGAATAGTAAGTACTGTAGAACTGCACACATTAATCACTTTGTCCAAAAGCTGAAACTATGGGAAAGGACCGGACATTATACTCCAACAAGCAATGGTGGAGCTTGGGCTGAATTCTGGGCTGATTTTCCTTGTCAAATGGGCCAAATACTAAGGGGTGTAGTAGAAAAAATTCTTGGGCTGGGGGGGCGGCAGCCCAGGTTGGCCCCTGAGAAGCTCCACCACTGCTACTATGAATACGGCATAAGCATTGTTGCTGGAATTGTGCTTGGCTTAACATGGAGGAAGAAGGAATAAGATTATATCTGTAAACTGTACGATTTGGTTAGTATTTAGCTGTAGAGACTAGAGACCTTTTGATTTAAAGTCAGCGGAATCTGTGTTTTACCTTACTATTGTGCCCCTGAGAGGCAATGTAGAGTACTAGAGTGGATAATATCCTTTTGATTAAAGTTATATTTTTACTTGATCTCATGTGCCAACGTATTTGTGGTTTGTTTCCACTTCTTTTGCACATATTTCCATTATGCCAAGATGGTATATTTATTCCATTGGGTTTCATATCCATAAGAATGTCTGGTTTTTACGTTGGCTCGCCAAGCCTATCACACAACCCTCCTCCTTTACCCGGGCTCGGGACCGGCCATGATTTAACAAAAACATTGGCTGTGTTGTTGTTGTTGTTGTTGTGGTATATTTGTTCCATGGATCTAAATGTCCATCAGGGCCATAATTGTTATTCTTATGCTAAATTTTTACATGGTTCATAATTTATTCTTTCGGATCTGAGTACTGTTTATGAGGTGTGTTGTGTGCACCAAGGGATTTAGGGTGTAGTAGAGGCCCAATGAGCACTCCAATGGCCATGAAGAAGTTCTGAGAAAAATCGGCAATATTGACACTACATGCATCTACCTCGCCACACATTTCAAATCTAAATTCGATCCACACATTGAGAAATTCGATCCACACATTGAGATACAACCAATGCATGGATCGAATTTTGATTTGAAATTGTGTGGCGAGGGTGATGATGTTGTGACAATATTGCCGATTTTTCTCAGATTTTTCATGACCATTAGTGGTGCTAATTGGCCTTCTAGCACACTAGCATGCCTCATGTGGCAAGTCCATGCGTTACACCCTTGTTCTTTTCCCTTTCAGTTCTTTTTAACTTACGAAAGTTTCTAACATAAATAATCAATTGCAAGATTGTAAGAGATGAAACGGTCTGACCGCCAACTTTTCTTCTCTTGTAGCTACGCCCAAATTTTTGTGATGCATGGTCAAACCTTGCAAGTGCATATACACGCAAAGGTAGACTGAATGAAGCAGCACAATGCTGTAAACAAGCGCTTGTCCTGAACCCACGTTTGGTATGTGTATTCACACGTTTCCAGTAATTCTGCTTGTTCATTCTGTGAGTTGACATTTGTTATTCCATAATTTAGGTTGATGCACATAGTAATCTGGGGAATCTAATGAAAGCACAGGGTCTTGTGCAAGAGGTAAGCAAGTTGTGTTGGCTTCGATAACAAGTGGTACCGTTGAATGATCCTTATTATGTCATCTGATTGCATCTTCAGGCATATTCTTGCTACCTTGAAGCAATACGAATAGATCCACATTTTGCAATTGCATGGTCAAATCTCGCCGGCCTGTTTATGGAGGTTGGGGACCTCAATAAGGCTATGCAGTATTACAAGGTAAATGCCACAATGGTGCAAGCTTTTGGTGGAATTGAGAAATATCTACTGTGTATTAAAAAGCTTCAACCTGAATTCTATGTACTTCAGTCCAATGTATGTGAACCGAATAGATGTATATTGGTACCTTGTTAATAAAGCTGAGTGTTAGTGGATTGAAGCGTTCTATGAGTTACTATGCTACAAGCCTACAACTAGTTCATTACCATAAACAGGAAACCGTTATGTAGAGCATTACTTCATTAATCCAGGAGTGGGGAAGAGGAGTATATCATCTACTGACTTTGCTCCATCTGTGGTTGTACGCAAGAGGTTGTCGTTGATACGTTATTGAGTGGCGACATAATAGGCTGGACCTAACTTTTAAAAATGTGAAAAGAAATATGTAGGTTTGTACTAACATTTGGTACGGCTTCTCTCTTGTTAGTTGGTTCAACTGCTTGCCGTTCCTTGACAGCAAAGCTAATATTTAGGCTTTCATGAACTTCCTAATGTTGAAGTGTATATGTGGATTGCCTAGCCCTTTCCATCAGTTTGGACTTTCGGTTGTGTTGGCTAGTGCATAAAGTTTAACATGGTATCAGGGCCTAACGTCTTGAGTTACAAGTCCTGTCTTTCTCAATTTATACAAAAAATGTTGCTGCCCCCCTCTGTGTCCACGTATAGGCCTCTTGAGCAATACCTCTGAGTCTATTCGTGTGTTGATTTCCTGCTTCACATGTGAGAGGGGGTGTTGAAGTGTGTATGTTGATTGCCTAGCCCTTTCCATCAGTTTGGACTTTTGGTTGCGTTGGCTAGTGCATGAAGCTTTACACCCAAGTACCACTGAGATGTTTAGTGCCTTGCGAAAAAAGAAAATTTCCGTGAGAAGACCAAATGAAAGAACTCATGCTTACTATACTTTTCTTGTTCTTGACTTATTTTTGGGCGTGATTATGGTTATGACTGTAAAATCTTAAATCCTTTTAGGTGCTTTCTTGATATTCTCTGTGAAGTTCTTTAAGATGCTATTTACGGAGCACTTTTGTGGCATACAGGCGATGATCATTTTCAAAAAATAATGCGAATAGTTATGGTTATATATATACAAAAGAATAATAGATATATATTGCTTCGAAGAAACATGGTCCCATTGATTCCAATTAAAATTCCAATCTATGCTAGAAGACTAAAACCCATGCTGGTCAACTTAGGTTTGCTCTTGACTCTAGACGTTGTGTAGATTGTTGACATTAAATTGGTGTATTAGGTTCATTGCCTAAATTATGCTTTGATGCTGCATATAGTTTATCATTTGCAATATTACATTGAGTTATCTTATCAATAAACACATCGAGGTATAAATTAGCAGTCCAAGTAGTGCAGTGGAAATTGAAAATTTCGAAAATGTTACATTTGTGTATATATTGGTTGAAATAATTACTGTATGTTACGTTTTTTGAGGCTATTCTGATGGCATTCCAGCCCCTAGTTGTGTCAAGAAACTTGTATACTAATTTTGTGATGTATCCATGTTGCCCTTATATGCTATTCAATCATGTTTTATGGTATATTCATTCAATCAACTCCTCGTATGCACACAAAATTAAAATAATATATCCCTTTTTTGTACTAGCCCTTTAAATTTTGACGTGGAGTTCAAAATGTATTAGAAAATATGAAAAATACTTTTTAATGAATGTTAGCATTTGTCTATATGTTTTTTCTTTTCATTTTCATCATCACTTGTTGGATTTTCTCATTCTTGTTGCTCTTTATCGTATAGTGAATTTGAACTTGAAACTGTACATAGGTGGAGTAAATTGGCAATTAAGCACATGTGATTTTTTGAGGAGTATTTCCTTATTCATAAATGCCTAACCAAAGACGATTGAAATATCGTGGCGAAGGGTGATTGCGTAGCAATTGTTTTATATGTGTACTGTAGATCCATATAGTGCTTGCTTGTTATATTCTCGCAAAATAGATGGTTGATTTGCTTTAACCTTCCTGACTGGCATGCTGATGGTCAGTGATTTGAGTGGTATCAATGCTCTTTCTTCTTCTAAAAATATTGCAGGAAGCTGTTAAGCTTAAGCCATCTTTTGCTGATGCACATCTTAATCAAGGGAACGTGTACAAGGTAACTCTTATGACTATGGCAGTAGCTTATGGCCTTGGAAGTTGTGAATGATTGGTTATGGAGCAAATGTTTCGGTGTGTCTAGGCTATGGGAATGCTCCAGGAGGCAGTTGCTTGTTATCAGCGTGCTTTGCAGGCACGCCCTGACTACGCCATGGCTTACGGTATGCACAATTGCTTTATTCTGTGTGTGAGGATGTATGGTAGGTTTGGTTTATGTTCAACAACTACAATGCTCATTGTTGGCAAGCCAAAATGGCCATATTTTCTTGGTCATAGACTGAACGAATGTTAGTCTCTGAATTATATTGGCAAGAAATTCTTGTCATCAGTCATCAGTCAAAGGGGGAATCCTGTCAACAATTGTTGGTGTGCCAATACAATACTGATGATGACAGCAAACATCCAAAAGCAGCTAGAATAGGGCCAGGCAAACTAAATATTGATCAACTACCAAGCAATTATATTACATTGGCTTTGGCTAAAAATTGGCATGGTACCTGTTGGATATTGACTAAACCTACCATTACTCCTTAGTAGTTTGCAATTTTTACAAGTGTAAATACTAATTTGGTGACATTTGCCCTCTCGAGTCCATTTATTTAGATGTTAATCATGGATGAGATATGTACAAGCTCACAAGAGAGTGGTCATTTCTTTACCTTCAAAGTAGACCCTTAGTATACCTCGTAATGCAAAGGACGGGGGGACATTTTCATGCAGGTAATCTTGCCACTATCTACTATGAGCAACGCCAGCTTGATATGGCAATTCATTGTTACAATCAAGCTATAATATGTGATTCTCGGTTTGTGGAAGCATACAATAACATGGTAAGTTCTGGAAGTGCTCACTGTTCATTACTGACTGGACAATAGTTTTGTTGGCTACTTGGCTAACATTTTCTATCTTTCATAGGGTAATGCACTTAAAGATGCTGGGAGAGTAGAAGAGGCAATTAATTGCTTCCAAGTATGTTCTACTTCATTATTGTAAATTTCCATATTTTGTTCCGGTTCTAATGTATTCACTTTTCTGGTGCAGTCATGCCTTGTATTACAGGCAAACCATCCACAGGCTCTTACTAATCTAGGAAACATCTACATGGAGTGGTAAGATTATCCTACCTTTTTATGGTTTGATACCTTACCACATTGAGGTCCTTTTTTACTTATAAACTTTTCCCTTTTTGCAGGAACATGATAAGTACTGCAGCTTCATTCTACAAAGCAGCAATTGCTGTTACATCTGGGCTGTCTTCACCACTCAACAATCTAGCAGTCATATACAAGCAACAGGTACTAGCTTGAATATTTTGTTTTGTATATTTTTTGTAGAGAATTGTGCTTATTGCTTTTGCTGTCTGAGATTTTATCTGAGATTTCGTTTTGTATATCCTTTTTTTTTTCCTGATATTGTTCATCTTTGTATGGATCAGGGAAGCTATGCTGATGCTATTGCATGTTACACTGAAGTTCTTCGTATAGATCCTACTGCAGCTGATGCACTTGTTAATAGAGGAAATACATTTAAGGAGTTTGGAAGAGTGGCCGAGGCAATTCAGGATTACATACAGGCTGTGACAATCAGGCCAAATATGGCGGAAGCCCACGCAAACTTAGCCTCAGCTTATAAAGATAGGTACTACTTGGTAATTAAGATATTGCGGTTTGGTATTACATCCAGTTATTATAGTGATCTTATGCTTCTAGTTGAATTTTAATTTGTGAAATGTGATCTTTCCCCTGTAGTGGACATCAAGAAGCAGCTATAGCTAGCTATAAACAAGCTCTTTGTTTGCGTCCTGATTTTCCAGAAGTAACATGCAACCTTCTTCATACTCTACAGGTTCGATCTAGTTCACATGATTTGATGATTGTCTAATTTTTTCAACCAAAACTCAGAAGCATACTATTACCTGTACAACTTGAGACGCTCTCCACGTGTAACCCTGAAGACCACGAGAGCTAATTTATATCTTTACTCCTTGTTGTATATGTTTTGGTGTCCCCAGAAAGCAAGCTAATGCTAAGTTCTAGTTGCATACAAATGCAGCTATGCCCAGGAAAACAGTAATTAAAAAATGCTACCCTTGTTTGTTTCACTGCAGAGTGTTTGTGACTGGGAAAACAGAGATACTATGTTCTGTGAAGTTGAAGAGATAATCAGACGGCAGATAAAGGTGCTTCTTTGTGATAAATTTCATTTCCTAAAGTATGGTAGAAATAGGTAATGTTGAACAATGAAAATGTGAAGAGTCATGACGAAGCTTTGGTTATTTGTCCCAATAGATGTCACTTCTGCCAAGTGTGCAGCCATTTCATGCTATTGCTTACCCTATTGATCCTTTGCTCGCCTTGGAAATTAGGTATATATATATCCTCTTGGCTCTTACTGCACTGTTAGTTGCACCATCAGTGATAATTTCTGCTTCATTATTTACACTAATATTTTTTGCTTGGCAGCCGCAAATATGCTGTCCAGTGTTCATTAATTGCTTCTCGCTTTGGGTTGCCACCATTTGTCCACCCACCCCCTTTACCCGTGAAGGCAGAGGGTAAACATGGCCGACTCAGGGTTGGGTACGTCTAAATGCGCTGCTATCAACATTGCTCGGCTCCAGCAATAACTGACTAATAGGCATCTGAATTTTGCAGATATGTTAGTAGTGATTTTGGTAATCATCCGCTTTCCCATCTCATGGGTTCAGTATTTGGTATGCATGACCGTGACAATGTTGAGGTAATTCACCTTTTCTTTTCTCTTTACACCTTGTTGATTTATTGTATCAACGACAACTTATCAATTGTGATGGCAGGTTTTTTGCTACGCGTTGAGTCAAAATGATGGCACTGAGTGGAGACAGCGTATCCAGGCTGAGGCAGAGCATTTCATTGATGTTTCTGCCATGACATCTGATGTGATAGCCAAAATGATAAATGAAGACAAAATACAAGTTTTAATCAATCTTAATGGCTACACAAAGGTAATGCTTTCACGTCTTTCCATAACCCCTTATCTGTCTCCTCAGATTAACTTCTGTCCAGGACAACCTCATGCTAGTACTCTGATTTTCTCCTCATGTTTTGCATTTGCTTTTATTCACATTGAGCAGGCATATGCTATTCTCAAAGTTGTTAGATGGTATCACTAAATATTTTGTAATATACTGTACAACGAAGTGTTCTTTAAAAAAATAAAAAAGCAGTTCAGCGTCTCTGTGGGAGATGTTATCAGTCTGTCTCATGCATTCAAGTTAAACAGGGTGCGAGGAATGAAATTTTCGCGATGCAACCAGCACCTATTCAAGTTTCGTACATGGGGTTCCCAGGGACGACAGGTGCTTCTTATATAGACTACTTGGTCACAGATGAGGTCTGAGTTTTCTAAACAACAATCTGATTTTTGATGCGCAATATTTTCTTAGCTTTAGGTGCATTAAATTGACGTTTTCTTGTCGTTTAACAATATTTGCAGTTTGTTTCTCCCACTCGCTATGCACATATATACTCTGAAAAGCTTGTTCATCTCCCACATTGCTATTTCGTCAATGACTACAAGCAGGTTCATTTCATTTTGCACTATGTTATTTCTGCTTCATTCTTTCATGTTGTTTCTGACTATGGCCACTATACCAGAAAAATTGTGATGTCTTAAGTCCGGTATGCCCGCATAAAAGATCAGATTATGGGTTACCCAAGGATAAATTCATCTTTGCATGCTTTAATCAGCTCTACAAGATGGACCCAGAAATATTTGATACATGGTAACGTTCTATTACCTGTACTTCTCTGCAGTTTGTCAAAAGCATACATAAATACATTATGTAATTTTTGTAGAGATGGTGTTAATGTTTATGCACTATCTTTTGAAGGTGTAATATTGTCAAGCGTGTTCCAAACAGTGTGTTATGGCTCTTAAGGTTTCCAGCCACTGGTGAAATGAGAGTAAAAGCGCGTAAGCAGATTAAATATTTTTCTGTTGTCTGAACTTTTCATCTCGAAAGAAGAATGACATGAGGCAGCAGAATTTAACATATATAATACTGGAATGCTATCTTCATGCAGATGCTGCTGCAAGGGGAGTGAACCCTGATCAGATCATTTTCACAGATGTTGCCATGAAACACGAGCATATTCGAAGAAGCGAATTAGCAGACCTCTTCCTCGACACGTATGCGCTTAACCAGCTTTTTCACTTGTTCTGTGTGATAAGCACATCGGTTCATACTTAATACTGATACTTCGTCTATATTTTGGGTCTGTCTTTGTGAACCTCTCGCATCACAGGCCCCTTTGCAATGCACACACAACTGGTACCGACATTCTATGGGCTGGCTTGCCAATGATAACACTTCCTCTAGAGAAAATGGCAACCAGAGTAGCTGGCTCCCTTTGTTTAGCGACTGGGCTTGGGGATGAGATGATTGTTAGCAGGTAAGTATTGATTAGAGGCTGGTTTATTTGTAAGCTGTCTGGGACGGCATGGTGCATGCACGTTTACCCTTCCTTTTCTGATTGTAGCACGAAGGAGTACGAAGACCGAGCAGTTGAACTGGCGACAAACCCGGCAAAACTCCAAGCACTGACCAATAAGCTTAAAGAAGTTCGTTTAACCTGTCCTTTATTTGACACTGCTCGATGGGTAAGATTTTTGTGTGATACTCCCCGGCATGTCATTTCTAGGCAGTAAATTCTGATGAGCTCTGCTTGCCAACCATTTCAGGTTCGGAACCTTGATAGGGCGTACTTCAAGATGTGGAACATTTATTGCTCTGGGCGTCATCCGGAGCCGTTTAAGGTAAAAGAAGACGACAGCGAGTTCCCATATGACAGATGAGGAGCATGAAATCCCGGCTGTGTAGATAAAAAGCAGAGTTGTAGCGTAGTACAATCATGTAACTCGTTTGGCTGCGCCCTGTCCTGTACCATATAGACCTTTGCGTGTGGAGTCCGACTTATGTACCCAAGAAAGAAGAAGGTAGGAGGTTTAGTCTTGTGATGAGATCGGATTAGCCTATTTATGTGTGCCAACAGAAGATTATAGTTTTGTTGGTTCCTGATTGTTGTACTATTCAACCCCAGCTTGTGCTGCTATCAGAATGCTGAAAATGAGCTGCAGAGATACAATATCCAATATTATTTGAAATATAATATGGCATCTGTTCGCCGCGGTTGCTGTGGCTCTGATGCGGTTCAGTTAGCGACCCCAGTTACAAAATAGCCCATCCATTCCCATTTGTATGTGGGAAATGGGAACGCGTTTTTATTTTTGCAGGTGGATCATGGCACTGGGGCTGTCAAGCTATGGGCAATCTTTGTCTGGTTCGAAAGTTCAAAGGCAGCTCTTGAAGCTGAACTCGAAGGGTGTGCTGCTGTTAGGGTTCTTTGTTCACATCTGGAAAAGTACATCACAGTCTAAAAAGAAGGGTTCATCCCATTATCATCTTTGGAGGAGCAACTCGATGCTGTAGAGGCACAAACGAAGAGTGCATGTATTTGGGTTGGGTCGCCCGTGACTGACACACAAAAGGACCACGCATGCACTTGTAGAATAATGCTGAAATACAAGGGGCGCAGCTATTTTGAGCCCGAGCTCAAATGCACCTGCCTGAGAAAAAAATTCATAAAAAATCAGAAAAATATGATTTTTTTTTGTAAGAAACATTGACAAAATTTCTAGGTGCCTGCAGGTGCATTTTGTCAATGTTTTTCACATTTTTTTTTCATATTTTTCTGATTTTTTTTGAATTTTTTATGAATTTTCTTCTCACGCAGGTGCATTTGAGCTCGGGACCAGAAACAGACTTTCCAAATACATGTCCTTAGAAACGGGTTGGACACATGCGGATGGGGATGGCACATGGGGGTGGATGCCTACATTTGCTCTTGGATTTAGCATTCAGCCGGATCACGGGCTGGCGGTGCTGCAGACTGTTTGGCCTTGTTCTCTTAGTTAGAGGGGTGGCTTGCAAGTAACCCCTAACTTTAGATCTCCGGCACCACCCACGGTTGCGTGCTACTCAACTTCAGGCAACAGTGTCACATTCTCTACGGATAGAGGGATCACATGCATCTTATCTTTTAGAGCATCTACAACAGGCATTCCAAAACCCTTCATATGTCCGGACTGACCAACACCTTTCATATCCAGCCCAAATTCAGAACGGATATGGAGAGTTCAGGACGCGTCCGGTCACGTCTACAGTCCACCATCCAGCCCACGCTGGCTTACCCTGACCCCACATATATTAGTCCACATTTGTGTCCGAGACCGCCTCAACTCCCTTTCGGCGATCTCTGACATATGGCGGGCAACAGATCCAAATAAAACATCTCCCGATGTGTGGACCGGGACCTCGTCCCATGTGGTTTCGAGGAGGAGATGGTCGTATGCATTGCTCCCCGCTGCTCCCAGGAGGAGTCCTACCAACAACGGTCGGACTCGAGACATCGAGAATCCATTGCGTCCACGCAAATGGCGCTTGGATCTATTGGGCATGCTGGCGGGAGGCACTTGCCGCTGCTTCGACGGAGGTGGTGCGGTCTGTTTGGCGCCCAACGCCATGGCAGCGACGCAACCCCTTTAGTGGCGTGTCAACTCCACAATCTCCGAGTCGGAGGTAAATGCAGACATGAATCATGGCGTGTCTGCTAACATAGAGCCGCGTGCCCGCCGTGCGAGGGAGAGGGCATGGGAGGTCGTGACAGCCCTCACGGAGGAGGATGTGGAGGCGGAGTCGCATGCCGCTCCGGAGCCGGTACGGGTGGCCTCACATTGACCGAGACGTCTAAGCCACGAGCTTCGACGAGGAAGAGTAGGGCATGGAAGATGGCGGAACCTCGAGTCCCATGAACCGTTCCGTGTCCCATGTCCTACTCTTCCTCGCCGGCGATTGCACCTTCACTCTAGGGGCTCAACTAGTCGTCGGACATGGAGGCGAACGAGCGCCGACAAAGATTTATACTAGATTTAATGTTGCATGTAATTATATGAATTTGAGGATTTGGTAATGAGCGGGGCAACATGGCTTTAATTGGAGTGTCTAAGAGCATCTACAGCTGCATATAGCTAATCCAACCCCTCAAACATCCACAGATGCATCCGGGCTCGTCCGCGGAGTGACCGGCCACGCCCGGAATTTTCTTTCCCACAACTGGATACCACATTAATAAATCCTCAAATTCATACATAAAACCTAGTCTAAATCTTCGCCGACGCTTGTTCTCCTCCATGTCCTTGTCTGACGACCGACTGAGCCCCCAGAGTGAAGGTGCAGTTGCCGGCGACGAAGAGTAGGACATGGGCATAGACCGGTTCACGGGGCTCGAGGCGGCAACATATCCTTGCCTTGCCCCACACCTCCTCGTCGGATCCCGTGGCTTGGATGAGCCCGGGCGCCTTTGCGGATGTTTGAGGGGGCGGATTAGCTATATGCGATTGTAGATGCTCTTTGCCCCTCCAATTAAAGCCATGCAGCCCCACTCATCACACTTTTCTTGTGGATGAAAAAGGGAGTGCTACGCATGTGCCGGGTGACAGTATGAAAAGATTGACGTCTAGCCGACCATTGGATGGATCCCATAATAACCGTTCAACTGACCACCACGTGAGCACCAAACTATGCAACAAGGGTAGTGTTGCACTCATCCCACTGCAACGGGAGTCTTGTTGCAAAATGCCCCGAACTGTTTTCCCACCATTGCAACCATTGCAACAACACAAATATTTCGAAAACATAGCTTCAGTTGCAAAACCAATGCAACAACATGCATGTTTCAGAAAACCATAGCCCTCATTTGCAGACCATTGTAACACGACACACGTTTTAGAAACGTGGACACAGTTGCAGAAGCTCACCCAAGATGGTCGCCGATGGATCCGACGAGCGGCATGGGAGAGCCAAGGGGAGGGTGCAGGGTCATGGTCGCGACACGTCGTGGCAGTGGGAGCAGTCTATCCTGACCGGCCTACACGGAATCGGTGAGGAAGCCACCGACCACACTAGCGCTCGCCCCAGCCTTCTCACAAGTGGCCGCTCCTGCTCTGACAGGTGTGCCTCAAGGCAAAACCCCAGTCGTCGCTCGAAAGCGTGAGCATCAGCCTCCCGAGTCCTCGTGAAAGGCGCCCCTACTGGTGCGTCACCGGTGAACAAACGAGGATGCGTGTCTATTCATTGGAGGCGCCATCACGTGTAGGGGAATGTCGAGCCCTTGGTCTGCAACATACCCTTTGTTGTGAAAAGAATTTCAACAAGGGCCATGTTACAAAACTAGGCTATGGCATGGGTTGCTGTGGTTCGTCTGATCAAAGACGATCATATGGCAGAGGAGGCAGTTGACACCCCCGGAGAGATCAGCCGAGTGAACACAAGCGTCCCCGTTTTCTTTTATCACACAAACATCTGCCCAATAATAATACATGAACATTGTTTCCGCGCCCTTGTTACAGAAACTATACTCCGCAATAGCATGCTATTTTTCGGAAAGCTTGCCTTCAAACGATAAACCGCAGGTGAGTGCCCTCTGCCTCCGTGTCCGTTAGATGGAATCTTCATCGGACGGCTGGGAGCCAATTCCCCACATACTCCACATTTCTGCAATTGAACCATTATTTCAAAAAGGGGTTCTACAACCAGTCCCTTGCTACAAACCGACTAGGGGTTCCCGCAGCGACTAGGACTAGGGAGAGCAACTACGCAGGCCTACCGGAGCGACCGGGCCAGTTCCCTCCGGCGGCCACGTCGACCAAATCTGCGTGACAACGGCTCCCTCGACTCAGCCAGGTACGGATCCACATATCCCTTTCCCCATCCGTGTAGGACGGTATAAATGGCGTGTGGTGGTAGGCGGTGGTAGTGATCCACCGA
>CBMN010003169.1:0-13398 GCA_000582825.1 Hordeum pubiflorum | reverse complement strand
TCTGCCTCGCGGTCCTGGCGGCCGTGGCCGACGCGGCGTGCCGGCACACCAACCTGACGGCGGGCTTCGCGGCGGACCTCACCATGCTGCAGCACCAGCTGCGGGGCACGGTGCGGCTGGACCCCTCCGGCGGCTGCGCGCTCCAGCTCACCCGCTTCGACCTCCTCGCGGCCTCCCCCTCCGCGCGCTTCTGGGCCGCCGACGGCGCCTCGCTCGACGACCTCGCCAAAGGCCGCCCCTTTTCGCCGCTCCCGCTCAACGCCACCTTCCGCAACGAGACCCTCCGCCTCCCCTTCTCCGCCCCGCTGCCGCCGCTCCTCGCCATCTTCGACCCCGACACCTCCTCCGACCTCGGCCACGTCCTCCTCTCCGCCGCCTCCAACTCCTCCAACGCCACCGCCGCTCTCGCCTCCCGGATCACCGCGCCCACCATGTTCGACAACTGCGTCCAGCTCTCCGACGCCTACCGCCTCCGCTGGACGCTCAATGCGTCCGCCGGTGAGGTCGACATCGGCCTCGAGGCCGCCGTCGGCTCCGAGTACTACATGGCGTTCGGGTGGGCAGACCCCAAGGCCAACTCCCCCGCCATGGTCCGCTCGGATGTCGTCGTTGCTGGCTTCACCGAGGAAGGTATGCCGTTCGCCGAGGACTACTACATTACCGACTACAGCGAGTGCACCATGGGGAAGGATGACCTGCCCGTGTCCGGGGTGTGCCCGGATAGTGCTTATGATGATGGGCGGAACGATTCAAGGCTGGTTTATGGGCACCGGCGGGATGGGGTGTCTTTCGTCAGGTACAAGAGGAAACTCGATATGGAGGATGACAAGTATGATGTGCCTGTTGGTGCCGCGGAAGAGATGGCTGTGGTCTGGGCCATCGGAAAGCTGCGTCCGCCGGACACATTGCGGCCGCACTACCTTCCGCAGAACCATGGGGGTCCGAGGGACGAAACCTTTGGGTTGATGAGGGTCAATTTGTCCGAGGCGGTGGACAGTTGCCTTGGACCGTTGGATGCTGACAATAAGCAAGACCAGGACAGGATAATTGCTGATGGGAAGACACCGCTGGTTGTGACATCTGCTCCAGCAGTGCGCTACCCAAACCCACCAAACCCGGACAAGGTGATATACATCAACAAGAAGGAGGCGCCACTGCTGAAGGTCGAGAGGGGTGTGCCGGTGAAGTTCTCAGTGCAGGCTGGGCATGATGTGGCACTGTATGTCACTTCAGACCCCATTGGTGGAAATGCCACTTTGCGGAATAAGACTGAGGTCATATATGCTGGTGGCCCTGATGCCCATGGTGTGCCAGCAACCCCCACAGAGCTGGTTTGGCTGCCTGATAGGAATACACCTGATCTTGTCTACTACCAGTCGGTGTATGAAGCAAAGATGGGGTGGAAAGTTCAAGTAGTTGATGGAGGCCTCAGTGACATGTACAATAACAGTGTCTTGTTGGATGATCAGCAGGTTACTCTATTTTGGACTCTGTCCCCTGACTCTATATCTATAGCAGCTCGAGGTGAGAAGAAAAGCGGGTACCTTGCTGTCGCGTTTGGGAGTGGGATGCTGAACAGTTATGCCTATGTTGGCTGGGTAGGCAATGATGGAGTTGGGAGGGTCAAGACTTACTGGATTGATGGAAAGAGTGCAGCAGGTATCCATTCAACATCTGAAAATTTAACCTATGTCAGGTGTAAATCAGAAGATGGCGTTATTACATTTGAGTTTACACGTCCTCTTAAGCCTTCCTGTACTGGAAAGGTAGAGTGCAAGAATATTATTGATCCAACCACACCTCTCAAGGTTGTTTGGGCCATGGGTGCAAGCTGGTCAGGAGATGATCTGACGGGCAGTAATATGCATTCGGTCACAAGCAGTCGCCCCATACGTGTTCTTTTATTGAGAGGTTCAGCTGAGGCAGAACAGGACTTGCGGCCCGTTCTGGCTGTGCATGGATTTATGATGTTTGTGGCCTGGGGCATCTTGCTTCCTGGTGGAATATTGGCTGCTCGGTATTTGAAAAGCTTGAAGGGAGACGGGTGGTACCAAATACATGTCTATCTGCAGTATTCTGGGATCTCTATAATGTTCCTGGGCGTCCTTTTTGCTGCAGCCGAGCTCCGAGGTTTCTATGTCGATTCAGTACACGTCAAGTTTGGGTTATCAGCCCTACTGTTGGCAGCCTTTCAGCCGCTCAATGCCTATTTCCGGCCCAAGAGGCCAGCTAACGGGGAGGTTCCACCCCGGAACCGTGTCCTCTGGGAGTACCTACATGTTATCACAGGCAGGTCAGCAATTGTCGTCGGAGTCGTGGCGCTTTTCACCGGAATGAAGCATTTAGGCCATAGGTATGACAGTGAGAATGTAGAGGAGCTCACCTGGGCCTTGATGCTGTGGGTGCTTTCCGCCATAGTTATAGCTCTATCCTTGGAATACAAAGAAGTCAAACGAAGGGGTAGTGACCGAAGCTTCAGAGGGCATTGGGTGTTAGGTAACACCGAGGAAGATGACTCAGTTGATCTTCTGCATCCTGACAGCTCTGCCAGGAGTTCAGAATCTAGGCCTTCTGGTGTAATGGAGGTGCAGCTTGAGCCTCTTACTAGATGAGTAGTAGATAGCATAGATCAATCTGTATCTCCCAGTGTCAGATACACACACACACCAATTCCTGTTTTCAGTCATACAACAGAGGGTGTCCACAAGCACGGCAACTTTCCGCTCAGAAAGAAACTGGATTTCTCATGCTTGTTTCTTCTACCAGGTTACATAGGATCTTCAAAATTATGCCTTGATTCCTTGCGTCACACTGTTCAGATTGTATAGTGTACATTTTGTTTTTTACAATAGGCAAGCACAATTTGTTACATTGCCCCAGGTGATTTTTTCCCATCAGATTTTGAGAAAGAGAGATAAGATATACATTTTGTTATATCTGCAGCACCATTAACCGGGCAGAGCATTTGAGGGAGAGAGATTGTGTATCATAGTGCTAATGCTATTCAATATTCATTTTGAGATAAAAGGCAACAGATGTTGTACTGTACTTAGAATTTTGAACACTTCCACAACTACTGGAACATATTCAATTCGTTGACTGATCATTCCATTAAATTTTGCAATAGATAATATCACTGATGAGTGGTAAGATTGGTTTTTTACTAAGTTGCAGATTTTCCTTTTTTCTTCCTTTCTGGTGTCTGATTTCAAGAACTGGTTTTTGTTTGGTGAATGAATCACATGCAGCGAAGGTTCCAGCTTCATGCATTCTAGGGTCATTCTATAAAAAACCATGAACATGAAAGCTCAAGTTGCTACTTATTTTGTTGCTTGGTGGTAATAAGATCAAAATGCTAGAGTAATCTGCATTTAAGGGTGTCTGGATATGCGCCAGGTATAGAAATACTCCCTCTGTAAACTAATGTAAGATGTTTTTGCAGTTCAAATTGANNNGCAAAAACGTCTTATATTAGTGTACCGAGGTAGTACTAGTTTGTTTTGCATCCACGACATCACTTAACCAGCCAGAGGATTCAAAGGGGAGAATTTGTGTTTCATAGTGGGATATTATTTGATATATTTGTTCCAAGAATTTGAGATAAAAGGCAAAGGATGTTGTACCATCTGTTGGATGTTCTCAGTGTTCTGGTAGTTTTTTAAAACATCTCCATATCAGCTGGAACATCTTCAATGTATTTACTAACCATTCCATGAAACTTTGACATAGATACAACAATTGCAAGATCGGTTGTTTCATGTCATATTTTCCGGGCCAACCCCTATTTGTATGAATTTGTATCCCTTGAGCTTTGGATGTGAAGTAGTGATCACTTAATTTACAGCATTTACATATCCTGTTACCTGCTTTGTCTTGATTATTATACCTAGCAAATTGTACTTCAGAGTGATGAACAACAGTATCCGCAGCGGCCATACTTAGGGTGCGATTGGATTGCCGTTTTCCAGCGATCTACACGCGTAAAATATACCTAAAAGAAAGGGATGGGTTTGGAAGAAGCACTTGGTTAATCGTTTTAGGACTGTAACACACCCGTCAAAAACTCCAATAGATGATGTAGATAGAGCATCTCCAATAAATGATATAGATGTATAAAGACGCTGCTCGTGTCCTACAAACGCTGCTCCAACAGATGATTGTAGATGTAAAAGAAATAACATCATCTTTTCCAAATGATGTAAAATACAACATTTGGAGATCCAAATTGGCATCTCTAGCCGCCTGGTGATGTAGAACGACCAAGCCGCGCGTCAAACGCCGACTGCAGAAGCTGAAAATTTCAGTCGCCTGCAGCACCAAACGCCAACCGGGGGAGCTGCAAATTTTAGTCGCCTGCACGCCTCCACCGCCGGCGATTTGTGCCCCGAAACGCTGCCGCTGCCGCCGGTACGTCCATCCCCGACACGGCCGTTCGGAAAATAATTATACATCTTCTATTGAAGATGCTCTTACACCTCCAGTCCATGTGCTTCCCCCCACCCATCTCCTTTCTATAGACCTATAGGCAAGGACGAGCGATGCGCCGTCGTAAACTCATAACCACAAGGGACGGGCGTCTGCCATGGGGTGAGGAGTGAGGCGCCGGCGATATTGACCGTGACTGGGACTAGGGCGTCACTAGGCTCTGGCAGCTGTGACCTTCACCGCGATGCGGCGAAGCAACGGCGAGGTCGTGAGGCGCCGGCGGCCGCAACAGGTGGCTTGGTCCTGCTGCTCCAAGCGATCATCCAAACGCTGGTATTTTCTCAGAGTTCAACTAAATTATTCTCTCCTTTCCGAACGGCAAAGAACCCCCCTGCTACCTGTGTCCTACGTGGGCAAGTAAAATACTACTCCGTTTCATAATATAAGAGCGTTTTTATCTATAATATAAGAACGTTTTTACCACTAGTGTAGTGTCAAAAACGCTNNNNTATTATGGGACGGAGGGAGTACTACGTTGGCATTGTTTTTACAGGCGTAACAACTACATGGCTTCCAATCGGGGCCTTATGTGAAGAACCGTTTCCCTTTTTCCTTTCTTTCTAGTGAAGCACACACCAGCGCCCAAACATAACCATGACAGATGAACGCATAAGATTCATTACTCAAAGAGGTCATCCGCAATCTATATCAGCCAACTTACAACGAAGTGCACATTAACGGTTCAGTGACTTCTCTAGTAAGAATACACGACGCTATGAAACCTCCAGCATCAGGCTCTGGATCTTCACGTGCTACATTTCCAGTAACCAAAAAAGAGCAGAGCAAATGCTAGCGGATGACTAGAGCGCCCGGTCCAGGGTTCTTCATATGTCAAAAGAATAGGGGGCTTTTCTTCTCGCTCGCAAAAACAAAAAAAGGTCTCGCTAATAAATTTAGCAACTGACATGAACAAAAAATGTCCAAAGATAACCATGAACAGATGATCACATAATCCGACTTACGACAAAGATAGATCATGCTAACTGTTCAGCGACTTCGCTCGACATCGAAACACACGCGCATTTGACAGTTTTGCGTCCGGTAATAAGAGTCCACGGCACAATGATGCCTTCAGCATCCGACTCTATATGTTCACATGCCACATTGCTACATTTCCTGTCACCAGAAGAGAGCAGAGCAGATGCATGCATCACTACAGCCGCGGCGTTATCTTCATGCGAACTTGCAGATGGAGTTTGTCGTCGACAAAGAAGGGGCTATCATCAGCAATGATCTCCGACCAAGGAATCCTGCATCCAAAAGCTTGTCTAGTGTCGGTCGTGGTGGCGCGCCTCGATATGGAGGCAAACTCCGACGACCGCCTCGCCATTACCTCCATCTCATAATCTATTGCCCCCCTTAGTGGCACATTGCCTTGTAGCTTCTTTACTAAGAGACCAAAAGAGTTGAATGACTCCGTTCTACCGAGCGCCGAGAGGAAGAAACGATGCCCTGCACAATAGAATGGTGGCGAGTCTATTGATCCTGATGGGAAGAGCCCGCGGCAGTCTTCACGCTTTATGCGAAAGTTGATTATGCAAGACGACTGGTCGATCAGGATGGCACTGGTCATGATACGGCCTAGTGTCACCAGTGGAAGTAAACTTGAACTCAAAATCTTGTGCCTTTCTTCTGAACTTGGGTACTGCAACTCGGCCCACCTGAGCACAAACTCATAGACGGATTCTTCAGATGCAACCCCGGGGTGATTCCTTGATAAGATGGCTACAATCCCAGCGAGAGGAATCCTCATCAGTTCATCTTGGAACCTGGAATGCAACAAAACCATGTAATGCCTTGATATAATGATTTTGTGACAACAATATCCACAAGTTCACCAACGAAGCAAGCAAAATAAGGGTATCTCAATCAGATGGGGTTACTTACTTTGTTGACAGGAATTTCTCGTATCTTTTAGAAAGGAATTTCTTGGCTGCCTCTGATAGGTCAGCTGCCATTGAAATGGAACATGGGAGATCTAGGCACTTCACTGCCAAATCTACGGTCATAGGCAGGCCTATGAGCCTCTGTCCGCAAAGTTTGATGCACGAAGGGACATCAAATTTGTCAGCAACCATCAAGATATCAACCAGAAGAGTGAACTCAGTTGTTGGTGTCAACTTTCCATTGTACATAAAGCGTAAAAGCTCCATAAAGGCGTTTTCCTCTGTTCCAAGTAAAAATGAAAGCGAGGACGCATAAAGATTGATGAAACTTTCTAATAAATCTCTGTCAAGCTACTTGGTCAAAGTCGACTAGGTTTGAATTTTGAAAAATCTCTATATGCACTATATTGCGGAATGGAGGGAGTGTAAAATAAAAGACAACTATTTAAGTATGACCATTGACTTTCAATAATCAATTGAGGAAACTTGTAAAGCACGAGAAAAATGTCCATTTGGTAGGCAAAGTCTATAGAGGAAATGAGAATAGCTAGTTCATTATCGAAGTAGAAAAATGGGGCAAGAAACTCTAAAACAAGCCCCTACAATAATCACATTGCTTGAATTAAAAAAAAAGAGAGTAACTAATGCAATCAGAATAGCATACTAGAACCATCAGCTATAATAAGATGAGTAAGAGTACATCATACCCTTGAGTTACCTGAATCAGCAATTCTAAGCGTTGACTGCCTTTGACCAGTTTTTTTCATGCCATTTGAGAAAAGCTAAGAAGCATGAAGCTTATCAGAAATATGAGTCAACTGATTGTAAACCAAGTGTATTTCAGAAGATCATCAGAATTACCTTGAAAAAAAGAAAGAACTTCTTGCGACGAGGATCACCGAACTAACATGTCTGCTCTTGACTCGTAAAACCGGCGTACCCATTACAACACAAGCAGATTCAATACCTTCACCATCATTATCTGCAAAGTTCCAAGTTCAGATAAATATAGAGAAACATACCAAACTAGAAGAAGGCACATAACGTAGTTACGAGACAAGATTTTTGTTGTTAAAATTTTCTGGAACACCATGTTTACTATGTGTGCAGATTCATTTGATCAACCTTTAGATACACATGAAAAATTTGAATATCAGGAAAGTTGGACACTCATTGAGATTCATCAATCATAATAAGCAATCATAAATGTTACCCCAAGGATTCTATTAGAATTTGTTATAATTGCACTCCTTGTATTTAAAGACTCCCTTGTTAGAATAACATCACATCTCCTTGCTCATATAAGGTGGAAAATTCACCATAAATCCATACCATAATCACGTGAACGAAGATAAATTACATACATGAGGGAGAAATTGGATAGCGAAAGAAAGGCACATAATAATATGATCAATAACTTTGATGCAGACAGGTGAAAATATATACACATACGCACATAGATCGGGTGCTTAGAGTAGTATGGTACCAATAATCTACTACTAATACACTAATGGGCTTTTATGATACTATTGTGCCAGTATGTACCCACCTTTAGCCTTATAGCGGCGGCGCTTGTGGCTAGTGCCGACGACCTCTATCCGCATGACCCTATCAGAGAAGGCCTTGTTATCGAAGGCGAACTCGAAGCCTGCATCCACCTCCGTCTCCGCCTTCTCTGCCCACGGCCCGTCACCACCCCCGTTGGCGTGTCGCCTTCGGCCTTGCGCGTGCGCAGCCGCCTCCACCACCTCTTCCCTCTAGGAGCTCTGGTGGGCGTAACCCTAGCTACCTGGCTTGGTGGCGGAAGGAGAAGGGAGAGGCAACTCGAATACCAAAGTGGGGTGTAGGGTTGGATTCCGTGTAGAAAAAACTCCTTATTTAGCCTTTTCTTAAGATGTACTTCCTTTTTGGCCCAAATGAAAATTTCTTCCCTATTTGACGCAAGATGTAAAATTTATTCCCTATGTGACATTCCATCCACTTTGGCCACTAATAGTTAAGTGTGGCATGAATAGACCATTTTGCCTCTACATACTATGTGGCTAAAAACTATTTACTCATGGACCGAGCGTGAGAGTTATATCTCGGTTAAGTGAGATGGAAGCAGCTCTTGTGCGAAGGGTTTCCCTCTTTCGTATTTTCTGGGCCGACCCATTTTGGGTTTTTTACCGCCAGTTTCTCGTTGCTTGATTGCCTATCTGTTCGTTAGTTCTGCTCTGGTTTTCTTCTATTCTTTTGTTTCTACTTTTTCTTCGTTTCTTCACAATTTTCTTTGTTTTTTTTGTTATTTCTTTGTTTTCTCACCGTTTTCTTTGTTTTAGTCCGGTTTTCACTGGTTTTTTATTTTATTTGTTTTACATTGGTTTTCTTTTTTTTATTTCTTCATTTTATTGGTTTTTTACCTGTCCTTCCTATTTTCTTTTGGTTTTTTCCTTTCTTGGTTTCCAGTAGTTTTTTCTTTCGTTTAGTTTAGTTTTTTCTTGGTTTCCTCATGGGTTTCATGGTTTTCTTCGGGTTTTCATTTTTCTTTGTTTTTTTCTTCGAGATATCTCTACATTTTTCATACAAATTTGCATATTTTACGTGTACATCTGGGATTTTTTATATATATTATAAGAATTTTTCAAATAGATGATTAACATTTTTTATAAATACACATTGTACATTTTTACTAAGTAACATTTTAAATAAATTTTTAACACTTTTAAGATATATGATTAACAATTTCTATACACGGTCAACAGTTTTTAAATTGTATGTTTGAATAGTCAAAATTTTAATACACATTCTAAAATTTTCGTATAAATGATCAACATTTTTTGTACATGTTTATTTTTTTTAAAATATATGATTAACATTTCTTTTTGTACTTTTTGTATTTCATGACTACATTTCTTTTGTATACACCAGGAACATTTTTTGATACATGTTTAAGATTTTTTAAATATATGTTTAACATTTTTTTGATACACAATCAACATTTAAAAAACATTATGTTGTTATGTTCAACTTTTTTAATACACATTCTACATTTTTGGTATACATCAAGAACATTTTTTATATACATTTTTAATATTTTCCAAATAATATATTAACATTTAAAAAAATTATGTCTAGTTTTTCCATACAGATTGAACATTTTCTGTGTACAGTTTTGTATACAAATTTAATATTTCTTAAATGCATGATTATTATTTTTCAAAAATGTGTGTACAATTTTTTTTAATATATATGTTTAGAATATTTGGAAGTATAAACAAAGGTAAAATAAACAAAAAAAGCGTGAAAAATCATGAAAATATATTAGCCAGTGGCATTTCCGGGCTCGGTATGCTTTATTTAAGCCATTAAATGCATTTCTAAGCATTTAGTGGAGATAACTCAAAGTGAACTGTACGTACATCGCAAGAAGTGGGTTGAAAAATCTTGTTGGTGGGCTTTATTTTATTTTTAGGCCTTATGTAAGTAAATAAGAGAATTCACGGATACAGGTGGCTGAGCCTTGGGCATCAACAAGGTGGTTAATGGCATTTTAATTCTGAAAAATTGAAATGATGCCCAAAAATTATGAAACTTTGGCAAGGTGTCATGATATGAGCTCTAGGACCATGTTAAAAAAAATTAGAATGTTTTGCAAAAAATGTTAACGCAAACTGCTTACAAACCTGACCATCTCTAATGAAGAAATTAGGTTTCGAGAGAGAACGGATCAGGTTTACGTGCGAAGCAGTTGCTACTTTACCATTTGGGCTTCAAATTGTCTTGCGCTCAACACATATCATTACATGTATTATGTAAAAAATTGGCATTTTCCGTGGTCTGTTTGCTATATTTAAGCCATTAGATAAATTTCTAGGCATTTAATGGATATAATCCAAATATGAACTGCATGTACACTAAAATATCACAAGAAATGGTTTTAAAAATCTTATTGGTTTTGTCTTTAGTGTATGTTTAGTCCTTATGTAAGGAAAAAAAATAGGAGTCTCATACACTAGGTGGCCAAGATCGGGGCACCAACACGGTTGTTATTGGCATTTTAATTCAAAAAATTCAATCGAAACCCGAAAATCACGATACTTGGCATGGTGTTATGATATGACCCCTAGAGGTTGTGGTAAAAAAATTGAGAATGTTTCGTAAAATTTGTCACATAGAGTGCTTACAAACCAAATCATCTCCGAGAAAAAAAAACTAGGTTTCGAGGGGAAATATGTCAAATTTGCATATAAATTGAGCATTGCTTTGTCGGTGGACCTTGATTTATTTTTTCACACTCAATACACACCATTAAATATATCATGTCAAAATTTGGCATTTTACATAATCTGTTTCCTTTAAGCAACTAAATACATTTTTAGGCATTTGGAACAAACCAGTTTGCTAGCAAAGCGACCGCTATTTCTTTGGTTGGTGTTTAAACTTTTTTCACACCCAACATAAATCATTACACTTGACATGCCATAAAACATTTTTTTTGAAACGGAGGCAAGACCTTTGCCTCATTCATTAAATAAGAAAGAATAAAGTTTGTTCTACACAAGACACCCAAATATACGGCATGCGGATCACTCTCGCGAAATAAAAGACCCTTAGCTAGGTGAGCTCACACGATGCCATGTTCGTGGTCATTGGCACCGATCCGCGTACCGACGCAACGCTAAGACGATCACCATTATTGATCATCATACCCGTGAGAAATGCCCACGGACGCAACCCAGACCGAGCACACCCTCACCTCAGGCCCAGATCTGGTCTACCCTAGCATAAACCCTAGACCAAAAGCTCCACCATGCACTACGAGCAGGGCCGCGACGGACGCAACGCGACAGCCACACCACACCCACTCAGCCGCTCCCACCCGTGTCAGCACTCGAAGGTCCAACCATGGCAAAGCACCACTGCCGCTAGTATCAACCGCTGCGGCCGCGCTGAAGGCAGCCGCCGCGGCCGCTACCGGCCCTGGCTGCCACAGGATGCGTCGCCGGGCGACTGAAACCCGACAGTTGCAGCCACCATCCCGCCATCGCCACACCAGAGAGCCGCCACGTCGCGACGCTCAGCACCCGTGCCGCGACCTGCCATGGGAAGGCTGACCTGCGTTGCCCCCCATCCGTGATTGGACGCCACAACCCCGCCGGCACCGGCGCCGTAGCCCGACTGCGCCCCCGGCAGCAGCAAGGGAGGGGGTAGGCAGGAGGAGGACTGTCGGCCAAGATCTAGGGATCCCTCCCCGCCGCCATGCGGGCGCGACGAGGGAGCGGAAAGAGGGTTCCGAGTCCACCGTGGGGGGACAACATTGAACTTTGCAGCAACATTTTTTAGGCAATTTACAGCAGCATTCTGTCCTTGGGGCACAACATATAACTGTTATAGAGTATGAACTACTCCCTCCGTCCCATAATACAAGAGCCTTTTTGGCAGTATACAATATAGTGTAAAAAACGCTAGAGGGAGTAAAAAATATCGAAAGATAGCCATAAACAGATGATAACATAATATGCATTCTAAGGGTCACAAGTCCATCGAGTCAAAGAGGTCGTCAGCATTCAGCAATGTATATCAACCAACTTACGACAAAGTGCACTTCAACTGTTCAGCGACTTCGCTGGACATCAAAACTCACACACAAAGTCGACAGTTTTACATCTGGTAAGAGTCCGCGACACAACGAAACCTCCAGCATCCAACTCTAGATGTTCAGAAGCTACATTGCTACATTACCAGTCACCAAAAGAGTGCAGAGCAAATGCTAACATTATTCACCGAGTTCATATGTTAAAAGAACAGGGGCTTCTCCTCGCTCACATAAACAAAAATGGACATGAATGAAGCACATCACGCTAGTGGTTAGTGCATGCATCACTATGGCTGCGGCGTTATCTTCACATGAACTCGAACATGGAGTTTGTCGTCGATGAAGAAGGGGCTATCGTCAGGAATGACCTCCGGCCAAGGAACTATGCATCCAAAAACATGTCTACAACCGGTGGTGGTGGGGCACTTCCACAAGCAGGTAAAGTCCAGCGACGGTGTTGTCTTTAACTCAATGTCATAATCTAATGTCCCCCTTACTAGGCCCTTGTCTTCTATCTTCTGTATTTCGACGAAAAAATAGTTGGACAGATCCATTCTACGGTGTGCTGAGAGGAAGAAACCATGCCCCGCACAATAAAATGGTGGAGAGCGTATCGATCCTGATGGGAAGCTCCCAGAGCAGTGCTCCCGCTTTAGAGTAAAGTTCATTATACAAGACGGCTGATCAATTAGGATCACATTGGTCATGCTATGCACTAGTGGCACCATTGGAAGTAAACTTGAACTTAAAATCTTGCGTTTTTCTTCTGAATTCGGGTACTGCAAGTCGGCCCACCTGAGCATAAAGTCATAGACGGATTTTTCAGATGCGACACCGGGGAGATTCCGTGATAAGATGGCCACAATCCCAGCGAGAGGAATCCTCATCAGTTCATCTTGGAACCTGAAATGCAAGAAAACCATGCAATGCCTCGATATAATGATTTTGTGACAACAATATTCACATGTTCGCTAATAAAGGAAAAAGGGGGTATGTCAATCCGATGGGGGTTACTAACTTTGTTGAAAGGAATTTCTCGTATCTTTTAGCAAGGAATTTCTTGGCTGCCTCTGACAGGTCAGCTGCCATTGGAATGGAACATGGGAGATCTAGGCACCTCACAGTGGATTCTAGGGTCATAGGCAGGCCTATGAGCCGCTGACCACAAAGCTTGATGCACGAAACGATATCAAATTTGTCAGCAGCCATCAAGATATCAACCAGAAGACTGGACTCAGTTGTTGGTGCCAACCTTCCATTGTACATAAACCGTAAAAGCTCCATAAAGGCATTTTCCTCTGTTCCAAGTAAGGAATGAAAGAAAGGAGACATAAAAACAGTCCAATTTACCACAATCAGTAACAGTTAAGTAAAGGAGTACAAAAGGAAAGGGATAGCTATTGTTTTAGCGGCATGCTTCAGTAACCCCCCCCCCCCCCCCCCCCCCCC
>CBMN010003160.1:0-11235 GCA_000582825.1 Hordeum pubiflorum | reverse complement strand
CTCCCTTTCCTTTGAGGTTAATAACGTTATCTTTTATGCATCACCGATGCCCAAAATAACTATAGAGGATGCAGCGGAGTGCGCCATACCATCTAGTATGTATATATGTTTGTTACATTATCAATTTCATGAGGCTATCGGCTATGCTTCCTAAAGATGGTGAGCTTGAAATTGATTCAAACGAAAAAAAAACATGATGACTGCTAGATGTTGATGAACACCCTAAATTTCTTAAAGATTCGAGGACCCCTAGCTCCTGACGCCAAGATGGCATCTGGAGCCGAGGAGGCCAAAATTTCTTGGTGCGGGACTGCGAGTTGCTAGAGTTCTTTTCTGGCGACGGTGGCTACACCCATAGTCTGAGCTTGAATTTTTTAAATATTATGTAAGACACCTTATATACATGGATCACAGAAAACGTGATGTCAAATACTACATATCATCACGGACATGTCTTGTTTCTAGTGCTTGGGGTAGACGGATACCGCTCGGAGGCACTCGTGATGAAGTCCACTGCGACCGACGGCCTGATGGAGAAAGCCCAACACGATCTGAGGAAGAGATCGAGCCGCCGGCGGCCGGCGGCCACGCTGTCAAATGGAATAGCCCATTCATATTCCTATTGAATAGTCTATCGAGATGGGAAGCAAACATGAAGAAAGTCATCATGCATGTTTCATTCTCTCTGTGTCACCGCTCCAACAGTTTTGTATCATGTGATTTCCATACTTTAGGTACACATGATCGCGACACATGAAACTACAATTTCTGCGATCTTCCAGTTCCCATGCTTAGCTCCTTCCATCCAGTAAGGCATGGTCTAAAATGCATAAATGTCAACGTTTTTGACCATTCAGAAGACCCTGAGCGAGTCAGTGTTACAGCAATCTTTCCAGCCAAAAGAAGTCGGACGAAGCAAAACAGCCGGCAGAACCCAAGCCTCCGGCAGTGTTATAATAATCAGAGATGAAGCTGCTCACTGGATCCTTACGGGTAGCCCTATTCCGTTTGAACAGGCTGAGTTGGCTTTGTATTTAGGTCTGATGATGGCAAACCCAAGCCTCCGGCGTTGTGATTTTTCGATTCCTTTTCGTGTACTAACTCAGCCATTGGCTTCTTCCCCTGTCAACGAAATCCTAGCAGCTCCCGTGCTAGTTTTCAGAAGAAGAAAATGCCCTGCCCATGAAGTCAGTCAGTCCACCTACAAAGGCTACAAGTCTTGCAACCCAAACCCCATCATCACGTAGCACGTATGTAAAACCGAGCGGGGAAGTTTTACGGATCGGGCGCCCAAAGTCAGCATTCCATCACGCATCGCCGGTCAGTCAGCAAGGAGCCTTTCCCCTCGTCCTCCCCGCAGCTCTCCCTTCTTCCACACCGTCCTCTCGCCTTTACTTCCGTTTCAGTTGGTGAGGCGAACGCCGAGTTGGACAAGCGACCAACCCCCGCGAAGAAAAACACGGCCAGCCAGCCAGCCACCGTCCGCACCGCACGCCGCACGCCACACGATCTGTACTGCCCCGGGCGGGTCTACTGGTCTACCTATGCGTCCGTTTCTCGGTGCAACCAACCGAGTCAGATGAGATGATCCGGTCGCCGCAGATCAATTTCTTCTGCGGGGGATGTGACTTTGGAATAGAGAAATCATGCTGCCAGTGCTGGCACGAAACTATGGCGTGGTACTACACTGGTTGGTCATGGAATCTTCTTCCTAGTTCCTGGTCTAAAGAGTGACGGCGACCCCTCTGCCCCTGCGGCGGTTGGTGTAATAGGACCCGTTGTACTGCTCCGCAGATACGCGTGACATTGATGGGTTGAATCGAAACTCACTTCGACTCCCAATCGATTTAGGCGTTGATGAGTAACTACGGCCCCTTGAGTTTGTGCCGTGTCATTTCGTTCCATAATGACGAAAACAGCAGCGGCTCCAGCACTTGATGATCCGTCCGATACACGCTCTCACTCGTATTCAGAGACAAAGCATTCACGTTTGAAGGGACAGTGGTTGACTGAATCTTCGATGAACCATAGCTCCTGTAGCCGAGAGAAACGTCCAGAAAAAAGAAGCGTATACACATTTGTGTTTGTGGCACCGTTTTCCTCCTGTGGCGTTGGCCGTTGGGGTTAAAGTTCAGTTAGACTAGAAGGATACATACATACAGGTGGCATGAGACCGAGAGGAAGAAGAGGACAAAACCGATCGGCCATGGATGGATGCAAACGGGCAAGCAAAGCCGCCACCGAATCGAGAAAACCCGCTTTCGATGGCGTCGCTTTTCCACGAGCGCCTCACTTTCTCCCTGAGAAAAAAAAAGACAAAAGATAAGGTAACGGAGAAGAAATTCCGGTCCCGACATTTCTCGAAGCATTAGAAGCGGCCCAGGTGCGTTGACGAAAGGACACCCGATTCGCCCCTGCTGCCACCCCAGCGCCTCCCTACACACGTCCCACCGTACACCATGCACACACCCGCCACGCGGCCGCGAGTCTCGTCTGGTCCACGGTGGGAGCCGTCCACGGAGCACGGCAGAGCGCGCAGCGGCCACGACTCTGGAGGAAGCTTCTTATTTGGACCGGCCGGGCCGGGGGCGAGCACGCACGCACGGCACGCACTGAAAGCCAGAGCCCCGGGCCGAAAGCAACCTCCCGACGGCGTGCCGACCCCCCTCCGTCTCTCCGTCCTTTAAATTCTGCGCCGCTGCAGAGACGAGCGAGGCTAGCGGAGGTAGAAGAAGAAGAAGGGAGGAGAGCCATCGCGGTGACCACAAACAAAACCCGGCTGAGAGGCGCACGCGCCACCGTGCCGGTTACATGGGAGGAGGCCGCGGTGTCGTCGTCACCGGGTTCTACGTCTGGGGCTGGGAGTTCCTCACCGCGCTCCTCCTCTTCTCCGCCGCCGTCTCCTGCTAGCCACCTCTGCTTCTTGATTCATTATACTCCAATCTTATACATACATACATACATACACCAAACTTATTAGTATTAGGTAGAGGGACATCTGTTGGGTGATTCGGCAGGCGAGGATGGCCGGGGCGGCGGAGCACCAGCAGCAGCAGAAGGGTGGCGGTGGTGGAGGCGGTGTGATGAGGGGCGGCGGCGGCGGAGGGCCGGCGCCGTTCCTGACCAAGACGCACCAGATGGTGGAGGAGCGCGGGACGGACGAGGTGATCTCGTGGGGCGAGCAGGGGCGGTCGTTCGTGGTGTGGAAGCCCGTGGAGCTCGCCCGCGACCTCCTCCCGCTCCACTTCAAGCACTGCAACTTCTCCTCCTTCGTCCGCCAGCTCAACACCTACGTACGTACTCCTACCAACACAAACACTCTCTTGCCTTCAGTAAATTATTAATCACTCCCATGCATCCCAGCATGCGTTCTCGTTTGGTTCTTATCACCCGATGAAAAAAAAATCTCGTTGGTGAGTGATTAGAGATTAGAGATGAAGTGATCGATCCATCCTAGTAGCTTGTACCAGAAGAGAATAGACTAGACGAGATGCGCATACGCGCGGCAGCTTCCGGACACGCCCCTGACGTGTCCACGGAAAGCTCTGGGTCCTTCTACTAGCTTTTGTTCTCCACACGACATAGTAGTGCGTACTCACGCTACAGATTGAGCGCACAGCTAGCCGGTGGATTCTTTTCCGGCGAGGAAGCGTAGTCGCTAGTGATGATAGTGAGACCGCCGAGGCAAGGCACGTGACATGCACGGAAGGATGTTTCTGGTTGGGGGTTGATTTTGCCGTCTTGGCCGTACACGTCCTAGAATGGATCTGCTACCAGGAGTACCGCATACTACGGCCAGCCAGCGCGCATGTTCCACTGTTTGCGGTGGGGTCTCTGTTCAAAAGCGCGTTCGGACTTTGGACAAAGCCAACGGGTGAAACATCTCGAGCTACCCGTCCTTTGAATTTCCAAAACGTCCTATATCATAGGAGTATAAGGTCCTACCTTTGCATTGTTTCAAATAAAATAAAATATAAGACGTTTTTTAAGTTCAAATGGCAGCGAGAGAGTACATATGATGTTTGTTGGATGGACAAATCTGGATTACCGACCAGTGCAGAAGAAGTACACGGAAGAAGCTAGGTGCCATCTCAAAAAAAGGCTACTAACTTATTTTTCCTAGCAGGCTGTTTGTTGGAACAATATGGAAGGAAGATGACGCTCAAAAAGGCTTTCTGGTCCACCCAAAACGTAGAAAACGAGCAAAGCGTTTTACTTGTCGTGTCATGCGACGATACATAGTACATATATAAAGCAAGCAATTTCAGTGCTTGACCATCATTGTTTGACACCCCACCGGACGACCTACATATGTGAGTTAGTGCGTCCTCACTTGTTCACTTGTGATTACACGGGGATTGGAAGCTTGGTGGAACTTTCGACCGGATATTTTCCTGCCCTCTTCTCGAAACTACTCCAGGGCTTCTTATATTCTTTTACGAAAAGGACTCGGATCTATTATCAAGGTTACAAGAAATCTATAGGTTCTGTAGACATACACATACACACTGGATAACAAAAATTCATGATGTACACTTACACAATACACTTCATCACATACAAATTGAGATATGTTCATTTCTCCGTAATGAAAAAAATCCTTCAATACAAAGTTTCCACTAGAAAGTTCTCTAAAGAATGAATTCTTAAAATAAAAATCTTCAAACAAAAGAGGCCCTTTAACTATCCATAATAAAAAAAATTAGTGTGCACATCGAATTGGAAATGCTAAGGAAAAGGAGGTCGCTAGCTTTTGACTTATGCATAGTAGTATTACCTTATTTCAGAAGAGGACGATGCTTCAAAAATCACGGTCAATTTTATCATCCAGAAAACTATGGTCAAACGGCAAAAATAAAATAAAATCCCCAAAACATAGTCAAAGTATGTTATCAACCAGAAAATTATGGTTATAAAACATGAAACATAGAGTCAAAGTATGTTATCAACCAGAAAATTATCGTAAAAAAATACATGAAACATAGTCAAAGCATGTTATCAACCAGAAAATTATGGTAAAAAAAATACATGAAACATAGTCAAAGCTGCATACGAGAGATTGTGCGGAAGCAAAAAAAAAGACATTTATCTCAATATGGAGGGGTTGGGGGGGTACTAGCTAGCTTGGACATTGGCTGTGCACATTAATGTATTTGTAACAAAGAAATTTTAGGATAGAGAGAGAAAAATAATAATTGATTGCAATCCAAATATATTTAAAAACACATATTTTTCATTTATAGATTGCTCCAAATATATTAAAAAACATATTTTCCATTTATTATGACCGCAACAAAAAACATCATGTATCGTTTGTTGTAGAATTCAGTAAACCGTAATGTTTCATTTATGTGGTATTTTCTTAGTTTTTAGAATACCATGCTTCAACCACAAGAAAATTCAGCCAGCTCAAGATAAACAGAAAGAATCGCATGTTCTAAAGTGATCTTATTGTTCTCACTTAACGCGTTGCGTTGCTAAACTGCCTTTTTGCGACATGCTACTTCTTTTGTTCCTAGATATGTGTCGTAGTTTGACTGTCTAATTCATGCTTTGACCATAAATCTCTCCTATAATATGTAGTCAATGGCTACAAAATCATAGATCATACATAAGTGCTTTTCATTATTGGACTAAGTGTTGCTCAAAGCATGAATTTGAATATATTTCATATGATTATGCCCGATGAGTAAGATATAAACCGAAGGTGTCCCAATTTTGTACTACCTTCATCCGGATTTATTGAGCTCCCTCGTATTTTGAGTCAAACTTTGACCATCTATAAACTAACAAAATACATTTTTTTCCTAAAAAACAAAATATAAATTATAGGATACAAAAAATATATTGTTGGATTTGTATTTGAAAGACCTTTTTTATAATATAATTTTGCTACAAATATTTTACATTTTTTTTTGAAACGCGGTCCCTTATGAAGAGAGTTGCCGAGTTAATTAACGAAAAACCGGACGAAAACCGTCACAACACGCCCGCAAAAAAACACGGCACACCGAGCGACCTGGCAATACACACAAGAACGCACACATGCCGCCAATGAGAAGAACGCCGTCAAGGTTGCAATCCGGTGTCATCGTCATCACACCTCCGCGAGGGCGACTCTGACTCCACCATCGATGACCATCGATGTAGCCTCCACCGCAGACAAGCGCAGAAGCTTGCGCCGGCCAATGCCAAACAATCCACAACGCGCCGGCGACCAGGCAGCTCCGACTCTGTCGATGAGCATTGCAGGAGAATAAGTGTTGGGCCTGTGCCGAGCCAGCGCTAGAACAGACCACCCGGCTGCGGCGCGAGGGCACGCTCGGGCCGCTCCCCCTGGAGAGCAACGCGAGCAGGGTTGACGATAGTTTACATTTTATTAGTTAAATTTATGATCAAACTTTAACAGGAAAGAAGAGGGGCCCTAATTAAACCCGACGGAGGCACTAGTAATCAGTAAACCAAAATTAACAACAAGAAGACTCGCTAATGAGCTATTAATGATGCTCAGGTTGATATGATGTTTACTTCCAACAGACATTGGATGACAGCTGGAAATATGTGATGTCGCTCAATGTAGAAAACGATATTGAAATATGTGCGACTAATGAAATATTTTAATGATTCACTTTTGAAAATGTTTAGGAATAAAGAAGGAAAATGTTTGAAAATGCTTCTTGATCGACACATGTATGGAAATGTACCGCGTCGGATACTGACCAAACCGGCGTAAACGATATGCAGGGTTTTCGGAAGGTGGTGCCGGACCGGTGGGAGTTCGCAAACGAGAACTTCCGGCGAGGCGAGCAAAGCCTCCTCTCCGGCATCCGTCGCCGCAAGTCTACGGCGACAACGACGACTCCCCAGTCCTCTAAAACCTGCGGAACCGGCGTAAACGTCACTTTCCCGCCGCCACTGCCCCCTCTGCCTCCCGCGTCTGGCAGCACGTCCGGCACCGGCAACGATCACAGCTCCTCCTCGGCGTCGTCGCCGACGCGCCCGGATCTCAGCAGCGAGAACGAGCAGCTCAGGAAGGACAACCACGCGCTGGCGGCGGAGCTGGCTCTGGCGCGGCGGCACTGCGAGGAGCTGCTGGGCTTCCTCTCGCGATTCCTGGACGTCCGGCAGCTGGACCTGCGTCTGCTGATGGACGAAGACATGCAAGGCGGGGGCGGGGCCGGCGGCGCCCGCTCGGCGGACCAAGAGCACTGCTGCGAGAAGAAGGTGAAGCTGTTCGGCGTGATCCTCAAGGACGCGTCGGCGAGGAAGAGGGGGCGGTGCGACGAGGCGGCAGCCGGCGAGCGGTCGATCAAGATGTCGAGGATCGGGGAGCCGTGGGTCGGCGTGCCGGCATCTTGTCCGGCACGTTGCGGCGGCGGGAACTGATGCGCGCGCTATTGTACGCGTGCATGGGCAGCATGGCTGCGCTGATGGCAAGTTGGTAACAACGCCTACACTGGTTGCATTCTCCATCAACGTCGTTCTTACAAAAAAACTTGAAGAAAAGCAAACTTTGGACACAAAAGTCCATGGCTACGAACGCGTGTAAAAATTAAGAACTAATTCAGGTACGCTGAGGAAGTAGGAAGGATTGCAGGGTGAACAGTGGCCGAAGATTGGAAGATGGAGCTCATGCTGATTGAAGCCAGGCAGCTGGCTCCTCCTTGTCGTTAATCTGATCACACACATAAAGGTCTGCAGAACTAATGCTGGGAGCACCAAGTTTGACAAGGTGTAAAGCTATACACCCCATTTGTGATATACAGATTGTATCCTGAGGTTCTGTCGTGAATACATATTGATATTTTTTTACTTCCATTTATCTCGAGTTGCAAGAATTATACCTTTTTATGTTCAATGCCACTGTAGTTTAACCTTGAAAGTGAAAAGGCTCCTGCTGCTCATAGGAAACAGATGCATAAAAGAAGAAGAAAACTCTAGTAGGAGCAGGGGAGCTTTTTTTTTTAACACAGTACAGATGCAAGCGCTTATATACACGCGCATACACTCACCATTATGAACGCACACACGCACACCCTACCCCTATGAACACTTTCGAGAGACTAAGCCGGCATATCATCTTGAGATTTACGAAATAACTGTAGGCATCTCGTCGTCGACGGAAACGTCTCCTCCCACTAGTAGAAGCAGGGGAGCTTTTTTTCTTTTTGAGGGGAATAGGAGCAAGGGAGGTAAGGCCTGAGAATGTAGAAGCTGCGGCCCATTAAGAGCATTCCGACGGATGAAGCAAAATAGGCAGTAAAAAAATCCCTAAAAAATTGGCAGTAAAAAGAAATAGGGCATGAGAGAGAAGGTTTAGGGCAGCACGTGATGCAAAATAATGCAGCGAAAATAAATTTAGGGCATGAGAGAGAAGGCTTTAGGGCAGCACAAAATTTTCTGCCGTAGTGGATGATGTAAAATACGGCACCAAAATGGACATGGTCATTGCATAACATTTAGATCTACCAAATGTTCAAACTTGAACATGAGTTCAAACTAAAATATGTTAGACTCGGTATGAAAGTACTACGATAGACTCACTATGGACACACTACTCGTCATCATCCCCGGAGTCGACATCAATCCACATCTTCGGAAATGACTCGTCCTCACTATCAAACTCGGCATAGTCATCGTCCTCATCTAAATCAACCTTAATCGCTTTTGAGGGGATTGCCTCGTCCTCCTCCTTGATCGCCATCTCCTTCTTGCAATCTGCATTCCTCCTGGCGAAGTATTGGCGCTCCGTCTCCATGAGGTGCGGATTGTCCTCGGGCAACCTCGTCATAGCCACTTCATCAGTCTCATGGGCGGTGCGCTACTCCACGACTAGGCGGTCTTCCTTCTTCTCTTTGCGACCCACAAACCACACATCGAGAGCGAGGAACCTTGACTTTGTGTAGCTTGGAGCATCAGGGAAGTTGAGCTCCGACCTCAGCAAGCAGAACCCCCAAGCCATGAGGTCATACGCGTGGACGGCGAGCTCTGGCATGTCGTAGGTGTCGAGCCACGTCCTCCTCCCACAAGATATCGGCAGCTTAGCGGACAGCCTGCCGGAGCCGAACGTCGCAGAAGGTCGTGCTACTTGCGGGACATCGGCGCGGTGGCAACCTCAGGAAACGGCGGGATGATGATTCCGACGAAAGGACGGTGTTGTGTTGGGTGTGTGGATGCTGCACGGGGTGGTGCGGTGGTGGCCGAAATTGGTCTATGCGGTGCCAACCTTATGAAGTGGTGGCGGCCAAATTTGGTCGATGCCGTAGATGAATCCGGCACGGGCGACCCGGGTGTGGCAGGGGCATGGATCCAACGCGGTGCGGTGCGTCGATGGTGGCCAGAATCAGGGGTGGCGCTGACGCGCAGAGGCAGCCACACGGCTGTTGTATATTTGCAACACTGGGGAGCAGAATGTTGGGCTGTCTCAATTTTTTATCAGCATATAAGAATAGGACATAGTCCAAATACCTGAAAAGGATTTTTTGGCACTAGCCCTATTTTATATAATTTGTTGGAGCTACTCTACTCTAAGGAGCCTAATACTTGTTCTTCCCTCAGCCTAATTTTCTCCTTACCCACACATGAATAAAGTGTTCATGTGGGAAAAATAACACATGAATAAAGCATACGTCCTTCTTTCTTACTTGTTCTTTCATGCCCCCCCCTTCGTCATCGCGCCCCTCCTAACCAAGCTGGGATCGTCAAAAGAGAAGGAGACCAACATCGTTCCAAGTAGGCGGCATCAATGTGGAATGGCCTCGGTTGGGAGTGACACGAGGAAGACAGGGGGAATAAGATCAAGTTGGGATAGACCAGGTTGGCGCCAACCATAACTTGTGCAGATTGGGCAGGGACATTGTGTCAATACGAAGATATTGTAGCTAGCCTTCATGAGATCGTTCACGATATGCACCAAAAAAATTAACAGGATGGTATTAAAAATTGAATGTTAAAATACGATAAAGTCAATGGTCATTTCTTCAATAGACCCTGAGAATGAAAGGTTTCTTCGAGATGGCGCGAGAGGAACTCAAATTTTGTTACCGGAGGTAGTGTGGTTATAAAAGTATATGATGATGTAGGCCATTACTTCTAAGCGAAAAATGAATTATGTGAGGGTGACCCACTATCTCCTTTGTTATTTTAACATTGTCGCTGAAATGTTAGCTACCTTGATCGAATGTGCCAAACATGACGACCAACTTGCAGGAGCAGTGTCATCTCTTGTGGATGGGAGACTCTCTATCTTACAATATGCACCGACGTTACAATGCTTTTTATGGAACATGACATATATTAGGCAGAAATTTGAAACTCTTGCTTTCAACTTTTGTGGAAATGTAAGGTTTGAAATTAATTTTCATAAAAGTGAACTGTTCTGTTTTGGGGAAGCCAAGGAAGCAGTTGCACAGTATGCTGATTGTTTGGTTGTGCACAAGGACAATTTCCAATTAAATATTTCAGAATTTTGATTCATTATCAGTGTTTCACTAATACTAAGTGGAAGCATGTTGAAGAGCGATTGGAGAAACAATTGAGCTGTTGGAAATGCGAATTGCTCTCCATTAAAGGATGACTAGTTTTGATCAATTTTATTCTCCAAAACATGGTTCTCTACATGTTCTCAGTTTTCTTAACTTCCCAAAGGGGTGTTGCAAAGGATGGATTAGTTCAAATCTGGATTCTTTTGGCAAGGATAGAGTGAAGAGAAAAAAATGTGCTAACCAAATAGAGCGTGGTTTGTCAACGGAAAGACGAGAGAGATATAGGTATTCATGATCTTCAGGTCAAGACTAGTGATTGACTTAGTAAATCGTTGTTCAAGCTACTTATTGGGATGTTTATTAAACTTTGCTACGCAGTAAGTATTTAGGCCAAAAAGAGGTGTCCCACGCATATTGGAAGGCCCGTGACTCGGATTTTTGGGCTGATCTGATATGGTAAAGAAACATCTTGTCATCTTTATATCATTAACAATAAAGGACGGCTCTGAAATATGCTCGGCTAAGAACCGTCACTCTCCGAAAACAGTACCCATTCTTGTACCACATTGTAAGCGATAAAAATGATACTTTTGAGCATGTGCTCAGCTCCTCCCCGTCGGATGCATCATTTATGAGGGATTTGATTGGTCCCACCTTGTGTCATGGCACTATTTTCTATCCCATTTGGATTCGATTAACTTGACAAAAGGGAGGGATGTGTTTTACTGGACTCTGATACGTCTCCAACGTA
>CBMN010003149.1:0-14662 GCA_000582825.1 Hordeum pubiflorum | reverse complement strand
CCCCACACACACACACATACACACAATTTTTTTTTTCGAGCTATTTATATTCGTTGCAACTTAGCGAGTTTTGAAGTTTGGATAGGTCGTTTTATGTTCAGTAAAATTCTGTGTGTTACTTCTATACTGATGCAATTTTGGATCCTTCAGCTGATAGGGGCCGGCAAGATAAGGAGGCTCACAGGCTACCGACATATCTCCGTTGGCCGCATATACAGGCTGATCAAGTTCATGGTTTAAGTTTGAGAGAGATTGGTGGTTTCACTAAGAATCATCGAGCTCCATCTGTCCGCGCATCATGCTATGCCATTGCGAAGCCATCTACCCTTGTTGAAAAGATGCAAATTATAAAGAAATTGAGGGGACATCAAAACGCTGTGTATTGTGGTCAGTTGAATTTCCTCGTCTACTGAATTTAATCATGTTCAAGTAAATTATTTTAGTACTGGCAAAACTTCTTCTGGGCACACCACTTGGACAACATTTACTGAAACACAACCAGGATTTGGCTCAGGGACGCTATGAATACACTCTGGCCATTACAGCAATAGTTTTTCGAATAGTCAATTTTGTCCTCATAAACTTGCTGAGCCTACCTGTGTTAGTGCCATCTCGCATGCCACACAAACACACTGTACATGAATCCTCTAGTTGTATCTAAGGTAGAGGGCACTCAAAAGTGGGCTAAGTTTGATGCCAACTGCCAAGAGCAAAAATGATTTTTTACCCCTCTCCACAATACCACAATTTTGTAGTGTCCGTGAGCCAAATCATTACTATATGGTGTGTTCAGCACTGCCATCCAAGTAAATTGTCCAGGGCCTATTTTTCCCTTGAATTTTTGGAGTTCTGTCCATATGCCAGTCAATGCTCTTAACGCCATCTCTACCAGTACATGCTTTGTCCTAACTGAATGTGCAAGCCTATTTAATACTCCCTCCGTCCGAATTACTTGCCGCTTAGTGCTAGATACATCCATCTGAGTAACAAGTAATTCGGGATGGAGGGAGTATTATGGGAAGTTCCAGTGATTTTATGTTTGAGGGTTTACTCAATAAAATGCCCACTTTCTGTTTCTAAAGACCGTATTGTTCTCCATACTATATCACCAACAGAGGCAGCTGCTGCTTCCTTGTCCTAGTAGTTTTGGTCAAATATGTTGAAGTGTATATGTGGATTGCCTAGCCATCTCCATTAGTTCGGACTTTTGGTTGCGTTCGCTAGTGCATGAAGCTTGACATGGTATCAGAGCCCAAGGTCTTGAGTTCAAGTCCTGGCTTTCGCAATTTATCCAAAAATTGTTGCTGCCCCCCTCTGTGTCCACGTATAGGTCTCTTGAGCCATACATATTAGTCTATTCATGTGTTGACTTCCTGCGTCACATGTGAGAGGGGGTATTGAAGTGTTGTGGATTGCCTAGTCATTTCCATCAGTTCTGACTTTTGGTTGCGTTGGCTAGTGCATGAAGCTTAACAAAATAATTGTAGTTGTCAATCTGTATATTTCCCTTTTATATGCTGTAATGTTTCTCACACCATTCCTGTTTCTGCAGCTACTTTTGATCGCACAGGGCGTTTTGTTATTACTGGTTCTGATGATCGCCTTGTTAAAATTTGGGCAATGGAAACTGCATTTTGTCTGGCTAGCTGCCGAGGTCATGAAGTAAGTTTGCTTATTGCAATGCAACATTTTAAATATTCACAACCTTTCACTAAATTACATCGTTTCCAAATTAAGGGTGATATCACTGACCTCGCGGTGAGTTCCAATAATGCTGTGGTAGCATCTTCGTCCAATGATTTCATTATTAGAGTGGTAAGATTAGATTGCTAATTTCTGTACTTCCTGAAAAGTCATGACATCGTTCTTTCTTCCATTTATGTTTAATGAATGTGCTCACTAATGCAGTGGCGTATACCTGATGGCATGCCGATCTCAGTGTTGAAGGGGCATACAGGGGTTGTAACTGCTATTGCATTTAGCCCAAGGACAGGTGCTGCTTTCCAGCTATTGTCGTGAGTGTTTCTTTTTCTTCTCATTTTCCTGATAGTATAGTAATTTAGTCTTTACAGCTATTTCGTTCATGATTGTACATAGTAGCTGGATGGCAGCAGCTGTATAGATGGAAAAAGGAACCTGGTAGTATATGTCCTGTCTAATCTGCATTAATTTTACTGAAGCAAATGCTTCTTTGCACGGAGTTTAAAGCTAGGTTTGTCAAAATTAGAAAAAATGAATCAATCCTGGAAAACATATTTGATGCATTTGTTCATTTTCATTCTACCTACGTTCTTACTCAGAGCAACTATAGTTACTAAACTTGTAGGTTATATCACTGCTTCCACCATATGAATAAAAGAACTGACACGTGGTGTTCTATCATGTGTTATGTTGCACATGGTAGACATTGCATTGTGCTGTACTTTATATGGAATTTGTTTTTTTATGTTCTTTTGATAACACCTCACCAATGATTTGATGTCTGTACTTTTACATTTGTTATACGGTTCTTCTGTCCTGTTTAAGTTCTTTGCTCTACCTAACTTGGCACATATATTGAGGAACAGATCATCAGATGACGGGACATGCAGGATTTGGGATGCCCGATATTCTCAACAACCTCCACGAATATATACACCAAAACCTCCAGATGCTGCCCCTGGTTAGTTCATTGAAACAATGAAACATGTCTATTGCGTTTGCATGTGTAATGCCTACATTTTATTTGTTCCAACGACATGGTGTTGATGTCAGGGAAGAGTGGTGATGCATCTTCAAGTGCCGTTCAAGTTCAACCAATAAATCACCAAATCTTGTGTTGTGCATTTAATGCTAATGGAACTGTGTTTGTTACTGGCAGCTCAGACACTTTTGCAAGGGTGTGTTTTCTTAAATCTACTGCACCTGTGGACTTATGATTTTACCACCAAAAGGTGAATTGCCCTTTTTCATCGCCAGTGTTGATTTCAGGTGTGGAATGCTTGCAAGAGTTCAGAGGAACATGACCAGCCAAATCATGAGATGGATGTATTATCAGGCCATGAGAATGATGTAAACTATGTGCAGTTTAGTGGGTGTGTGGTATCTAGATCCTTTTCGTCTGAAGGCAGTCACACCACTAAGGAAGAAAATAATCATAAACTAAGAAATTCATGGTCAGTACTTTTTGTAGTCATGGAATAGTCATTCACTTGTTTTTATGTAATCCGTCAGTTTATTCACCTCCTGTCTTACATGCTCTTAGGGGTTTCTGTAGTTTCATTCAGTTGTTTTAATCTCATGTCCAACTGGTGGTTATTGTTGGCTTCAGCAGTTCTAAATCATCTGAGTTTGTCCCCTTTTGCCAGGTTCACGCATAATATTGTTACCTGCTCCCGTGATGGCAGTGCAATTATATGGGTTCCACGATCTCGGAGATCACATGTAAGCAAAGGGGACCTAAAACTCTACGGTTTTGCACTTCTGCTCCTAACAAACATTGGTCCAGTGCATTTTGTGTATGGCTATTTGCATCACTGCCCATTCGGGCTGCCACTACACACTACAGTAATATATGTATTACCTCCTGAATAGTGCCCATATATTTTCTGATACATCATATATTTCCCCATCGTGTCACATTCAAATAACTAGACACTTTATAGTAAGAGCTGGTATAAAAGCAACTTGCTGCAGCGGCCAGCTTAATCATGTGCCCTATAGTTAATGCGGGTTTTCTGTCTGGTCAGTCGGAGTAGCGTGTGTTCTGGTAGAAATGTAGCTGGTAGTTGGTGTTATAGTGATATCTTATAGTTCCGTTCCATTCGATATAATGTTATGCATAACTTGTTCCCTGCACCAAACCAGGGAAAGATTGGACGCTGGACACGTGCTTACCATCTCAAGGTTCCTCCACCTCCAATGGCTCCTCAACTAGTTCGTGGTGGTCCACGTCAAAGACATCAGCCAACTCCTCGTGGTGTGAATATGATTGTCTGGAGTTTGGATAACCGATTTGTGCTTGCTGCTATCATGGGTATCCTTATTCTACTTTGTACATTTTCATTATGATCATGCTGATATTTAGTTATTTACCCTTTCTTTATTCCACAGTGTGCATGTATTGCCATGTGGCTCCTAGTGTTCTAGTGTGCGGAAACTCAGTTTTGTAATTACATAGTTAGTTTATATTTCATCATTATCATTTATAACCCCCCCCCTCCCCACCCCCGCGCCTCCTTAAAGTATGTCTTATGTTCTGCAGATTGCAGAATTTGTGTTTGGAATGCTTCTGATGGGAGCTTAGTACATTCACTGATTGGCCACAAGGAATCCGTAAGCATGCACCATTCAGTTTATGCATTAAAGTTACTTTTGTTTAATGACCTGCATACCATGTTTACTACTACTTCATGCATGGTACTTGTCAGTTAGGTGCATATGTGTTAACTTTGTCGCTTACAATTCTTTACTGGCATGCTATTCATCATCACTAATGAAAACATAATTAGATGACTCGTTGTGTTTTCTTAGTAAGTATATGCTGGCAAAGAGCATGGATTAAGATGATAATATATAAATGGAACTGAAAAACTAGGAAATGGCTTTTGGAGGTGTTAAACTTATTTTTTTGTGAAGAATATGAAACTACGAATTGCATTGTAAATTATTGCCTTGAAGCATTAATTCCTTTTTCTTAGTTCTTTTGGTTTTTAGTTTTTTATGTGCTAGAGTTTCCATTTAGTAGTTGTAACAGCATTGTCCTTAACCCCTAAAAAAACACAACATTGTTTTGTTTTGTATTTGATCAGTGCATTTCACATCCATTTCATTGTCCAATTGTGATACCAACTTCTGAACCGTTTGTGCTTTGGCTGCCAAGACTGTTCCTGCAAATTGACCTATGTACTTGCCTAATCCGTTTCACATTGATAACATTCTCCTTGCGGCGTTATAATTCTTTGTCCTATGTCATTGTCGAGCTTGGTTTTTAAAATGAACATTTTACGTCTTGAAACGTATTTTCTTGGTGTAGCCTCGTCGAAGTTGCATGACTTCCATGTGCATTTCTGTTTTTTGCATGGCTTAATAGATCAAGAGCACCTGCAGCTTTGTTTGGTTGCAAGTTGCAACATTGTGATTTCCATTCTCTTTCATAATTTATCTACACTTTCTTATTCAACTTCTTTTATTTAAAGGGTTCATAAAGAAACACTCTTATGAATTTCATTATCGACAGACATTTGTTCTTGATGTGCATCCATTCAACCCCCGTATAGCAATGAGTGCTGGGTATGATGGAAAGACAATCATCTGGGATGTAAGTTCCAAACGAGATCTCTGTAATCTTAATCACTATTTCAATCCTCAAAATATGTTATTTCTTTATCCAGATATGGGAAGGAAAACCTGTACAGATCTATGAAACTGGTCAATTTAAGCTAGTTGATGGCAAGTTCTCTCCGTAAGTGTCACTGTCGAATTTCATCATATTCTCAGAAAATTGAACCTTTTGTTTTGTCCCTTCTACAAATGTACATTCTTAACTAGTATTCCTTAACTTGCGATCATTCAGCTAGTAATTCATAAAACATAGAGAAGAATGAAGAAAAGCACAGAGAAAAATCAACTGAATCGAGTTATTTCTGTGTGGTGTTGGGATGTTAACATAGAAGGAAGCATCATTGCCATGCAAGTAAAATTTGCACTGTTGATCAATTACCATAGATTGCTGAATTTATTGTATGTGTTGTGTTGTCTTGATGTGTTGCTGGATGGACATTTAGGGATGGAACATCACTTATCCTCACCGATGAGATTGGCCAAATATTCATTATTGGTACAGGGCAGGGTGAGTCCCAGAAGGATGCACAATATGATCAGGTACACAAACTGTTACCAATCAAGTTATTGCGGAGAATGCCTAGTGCAGACCAACGTTGGTTGCAATCATGCAAACTGTCGTTATCACAGTGATCATGTGAACAGTTGGATGAGGCACAAACAGATTCAATATTTTAATTCAGTTTAATCATGTATAACATTCTAATCTGTTAGATCCTTGGGGGTTATTCACAGAATTATTTCTTCCTGTGGTGCTTTAATCCCTAAACTTAGTCCACCAAAAGCTCATTCAGCAGTTCATACTGATAGTTTGCATGACTGTACCCAGATATGTTTGCATTGGATAAACCCCTGTTTAGGGAAATATCCCATCGTTTATTCAATCATTGACGCTCACCTTTCATGTTTTGCAATAGTTCTTTCTTGGAGACTATCGTCCCCTTACTCAAGATACAAATGGAAATGTTATTGATCAGGTTCGTCCAAATCATCTGTTCTCTTCTTCGTGTTAGCTAATTTATTAGTTGTTTTGTTTATGTATGATATTTTGTTCAGTTTGTGAAACTAACTCGCATCAGAGTTATCTATCATGTATACTGTTTCCAAGATATGTTTCTGCAATGGAAATTTCCAGTTTGTTATGTTCTGAAGATCTGATAGAAACATGAGTTTTCATTGGGTGTCGCTTTCAAGAAAACTCTTAGACTTGTGTTTGTCATAGAGAGATGAGTTTTCGTTTGGAGTCAGGTGATTTGGACTCTTTGCTATTTGTTTGCCTCCTTGTGACCGCCAACTATACTTCTGAAGTGTTGCTATCTCGGTAGCTAGGCAATGTGGATTATAAAAAGGAGTGCACTGCTGATTGGCTAAAATTTCACTTTGATGGCAATCTTAAAAGCATTCAACATTGAAGTTCTGTTATTGCCTACTACAGTATGTTCTTATAAGTAGAAAAGTGTCCCGCACCATCATCTGATCACCTCACTTAATGTGTTTTCCAAGTAGCTGTAATATATTTAATATGTTCCATATATCAATGATCTTGTGGGGCTACGGCTAGCATCTCATCATGATTCCTACAAAGGGTTTGATGTACTGTTTGTAACTGGTCTATTTTTGGTATTGGTGGTGCTTATCCGGAACAACCAACAAGCAAACATCACAGTAGTAAGGAATGTTAAAACATGATAAAACACATAACTCCAGATTCCAGAAGCTACTGGACACCCATTTGAGCTGTTATTGAGAAAAAGGAGCCCTTGTCATACGTGCCCGTGTGAATCTATATTTTTCTCTATTCACAAAGTGCATCATGAGCTACCAGGTTTTCTTTATGCTGTTTTTCTTAATGTACCAGGAGACACAGCTCCCACCTTATAGGAGAAATATTCAAGACCTTTTGTGTGACTCGGGTATCTAACTTCTCTACTTTCTGTCCTCTGCATAGTATTAGTAATTTTACTGGGTTGCACATGCTTACAATTGCTATTTGCTAATTGCAGGTATGATGCCATACCCAGAGCCTTTTCAGAGCATGTACCAGAAACGGCGATTAGGTACCATGGGTATTGAGTGGCGGCCTCCCTCTGTAGATTTTGCTGTTGGCCCCACGTACAATGCAACCACTGGTGAATACCAGATCATCCCAGTCATTGATCCAGATAGGTGGGAGCCACTTCCAGAGATACCGGACTTCTTTGAGCTTGAACCTGAAATCGAAGTTATCTCTGATGATACTGATTCCGAGTACAACGGCATGGATGACAAGTCTAGTGAAGGAGAACAGGAGAATTTGAGTGGTGATTCCTCTGGTGCTTCATACTCAAGTGCAGAGATTGATGGGAATAACCTTAGCGATAGTGCTAATCTTCGCAGATCTAGAAGAAAGAAGAAAAAATCGAAGGTAATTCCACCTTCCTTTATGTTGCAAATTCCAACCTTTTGACTTGTTTTCCTTTATTACACCTTCTGCAGGCTGGTCTCATGACTTCATCTGGTCGGCGAGTTAAGAAAAGGAATTTGGATGAGCATGATGCTGCAACTGTGTCAAGGCCACACAGAGCTAGGAAGTCTAAGAGTAGTCGCTCTAGTAAAAGGAAAAGATCACCTAAATCTAGGGGATCGCGACCTCAAAGACGCGCTGCTCGCCATGCACTCAGTTTTTTAACAAAGATGGGAGCTTCAACTGATGAGGATGAAGAGGACTCAGAGAGTCTCTCAGAAAGTGAATTGAACACGGAAAGCATTGAAGCTGAGCCGTCAGCATGGTATAGCCGGCCAAGACTTGGTAGAGAGAGTAATCAATATGATTCAGAAGATGTTACACAACCTTCTCATTTCACTGAAACTCGAGGGAGTTCTGGAAATAACAGAAAACTGGTCCTGAGGATACCACGCCGTGATTTGAAAGTTGAATTTCCATCAGCTGTATCAGTCGCGGGGGGCAGACATGGATCAGTTGAACCGGAACTAGCTTTTGAGCCTGGAAGTTCCTCTGTTTGCAAGGCTGAACCGCCAGCAGATGGAGGTCAAAGCGCGACCTCTGGTCTACATGATGTTTCTTCTGTTCATAGTAACAGCACAATCAAGTGGGGTGAGGTTAAGCAGCGATCTTCAAAGCGTTGCAAGTTTGGTGACTCTTCCGCTGGAGACATGTGGCCCTCTTTAAATAATGCATTTTCACAGGATGGTGGCAAGTCTGGTATTCAGAAGACACCTCATGAATATGGTAACGCCATCCAACAAACGGTTGAGCAAAATGTACAAAATCGTGAAGATGCAATTTGTCTGGATAGCATCCATGAAAACCACGATACTGATGTTTATAGTGAAGGTAATTTACCTGGTGAAGAAAGGACAACTAATAACAATAATACTCATGTAGGGGAAGTAAACAACAAAGAATGCAACCAACAGTCCCACAGTACTTCTCAGTGTACTATTAAACTGAAGTTAGTCAGGTCAAGAGGCATTTCATATGCAAAAGGTTCACCGGACAAATCAAAGACTACTGCAGTAGGGAGTGACGTGAACTCCGAGTGTGATAAAGTTCCCATGCAGCATGATGAGGATCCTACCACCAATCAACATATAAGCAGTGACTTCCCTAGTGCGTCTAGAGATTTCCAGGAATGCACAGATAAAAGCACTGGTTTTCACGATTCAAGGAAGTTCCATCCTGAATCTGGAAAAACGATTGCTGTGTACCAAAGGTCAAAGTTAAGTAAGCACAAGAAAAAATTGGATTCAGATTCTGGCAATGGAGATAGTACCTCCGTCTCCAATGATGATGGTGGGTATCAACATTCAGAGTACAGTCCTGTTGCACCTGGTACTGGTAATTTGCGAAGAAGCACAAGGAGGTCATGTGCATACACTGATGGTGGAGCAAGGAATGCTATCTCTCATTTGAAAAATTCTTCCCATGAAGCATCTACTAGTGGGAGACAAATTGGTGCATATGGGCATGAGTGGGGATCACCATCAAAGACTGCTGGTTTAAGGTCTACTAGGAACAAAGTTCCTGATACACATTCATTGGAAAAAAAGCCTCAAGTATCCCCGAATTGTTGGTTGATGTTGTTGGAGCATGAAGATATTTACCGTTATATTCCTCAACATGGCGATGAGGTTATGTACTTGCGACAGGTAATGTTATTTTCTGTTTTATTCTGTGATGGGGATGACCTCGGAGTTTCCCCACATGTTCCTCAACATGGCGGTGGGTGGGTGCATGTATTGTCAATTTAATACAAACAGATGGATCATTGCGACTCTGGAATAGTAACTATGAAGTATTCTTATCATACTATTTTGTGATTGCTTTTTTCCCCAGGGCCATGAAGAATATCTTAATGAATTGAAATTACCGGATAGTTGCCCATGGAATCGGATCAAAGGCCTTAAAGCTGTAGAGCTTTGCAAAATTCAGGGTCTTTGTTATACAACTTATAAAGGGTCTGGTGAAAGCTGCTGTAAATTAACACTTAAATTCATTGACAACACTTCAAGCGGATTTAACAGAGAGTTTTTAATCACATTGCCTGAGCTGGTTGGCTTCCCCGATTTTCTTGTGGAAAGAACACGGTTTGAAGCTGCTGTTGCGCAGAACTGGACTATCAGAGATAAGTGCAAAGTTTGGTGGGCTGATGGTGCAGGAGGAGGAAATTGGTGGGAGGGACGTGTGTTGGCAATAAGACCTAAGTCACCTGATTTTCCTGAGAGTCCATGGGAGAAATATGCCATACAATACAAGACTGACGGTTCAGATCATCTGCATAGCCCCTGGGAGCTCTATGACGCTGATAGCCCATTGGTTCCATGGAAACATCCACATGTTGATTCCAGTACCAGGAATAATTTGTTATCAGCAGTGACCACTTTACAGAACAAGTCTCGCAGAAACCAGGTAAAGTTAAACTACTATTCATTTTTGCACTTTTTGATTACTCTTGTTGTTGTTGACTCTCTATGGTATTTCTTTATGGATTTTCAGGATAGCTATGGTGTCCTGAAGTTGGATACTGTTGCAGTAAAATCAGAGTTCATAAACAGGTAACTCGTGTACAAAACTACAAATGCATTGAGTTCTGATGAATTTTGCATTTTTTTTATTTAGCAACACAAGTGAGAATAATGACTAGTGTGAAATAATCATCATCAGGTATAAAACTGAAGGAGAACAGATTTATCATATACATATTATAAAATCACATTATTTTGAACGGGTTAACATAATGTCTATATTTGTGTGATTCTCCCCAACTAAAGGTTTATGGAACTCTACAACAACAACAACAAAGCCTTTCGATCCCAAACAAGTTGGGGTAGGCTAGAGTTGAAACCCATAAGATATCGAAACCAAGTCATGGTTCTGGTATGTGGATAGCTTAACTTTCACGCACTCCTGCCCATGGCTAAATCTTCGGTGATATTCCAGTCCTCCAAGTCTCTCTTTACGGACTCCTCCCATGTCAAGTTTGGTCTACCACGACCTCTCTTGACATTATCAGCGCGCCTTAATCGTCCTTATGCACCGACACTTCTGGAGGGATGCGCTGAACATGTCCAAACCATCTTAAACCATGTTGGACAAGCTTCTCTTCAATCGGCGCTACCCCAACTGTATGACGTATATCATTACTCAGGACCCGGTCCTTTCTTGTGTGGCCGCACATCCATTCAACATGCGCATCTCTGCTACACCTAGCTGTTGAACATGTCGCTTTTTAGTTGCCCAACATTCAGTGTCATCCAACATCGCAGGTTGAATCGCTGTTCTGTAGAACCTGCCTTTTATCTTTTGTGGAACTCTCTTATCACAGAGAATGCCACAAGCTTGGTGCAACTTCATCCATTCAGTTTTGATTCGATGGGTCACACCATCGTCAATATCACCATCCTTCTGCAGCATTGAGCCTAAATACTGAAAGGTGTCCTTCTAAGGTACCACCTGCTCATCAAGGCTAACTTCCCTCTCCTCGTGCCTAGTAGTACTGAAACCGCACCTCATGTACTTAGTCTTAGTTCTACTAAGCCTAAAACCTTTTGATTTTAAAGTCTGTCTCCACAGCTCCAGCTTTGTGTTAACCCCGTCCAACTATCGTCGACTAGCATCACATGATACGCAAAGAGAAGATAAGGGCTCATCCATCGTGGGATATCTCCTTGTATATCCCTGGTGACCTCATCCATCACCAAAGCAAAAAAGATAAGGGCTCAAGGCTAACCCTTGGTGCAGTCCTATTTTGATTGGAAAGTCATCGCCATCACTTGTTCGAACACTTGTCCACAACATTATCGTACATGTCCTTGATGAAGAGGTACTTTGTTTGGACTTTGTGTTTCTCCTTTTTAGTGTTCAAACAAGTGATTCTCTAGGACCCACCACATGACATTCCACGATACCTTATCGTAGGCCCTCTCCAAGTCAATGAACACCATATGCAGGTCCTTTTGCTCCCTGTATCTCTTCATAAGTTGTCGTACCAAGAACATGGCTTTCATGGTCGCCCTCCTAGGCATAAAACCAAACTGATTTTTGGCCACGCTTGTCATTCTTCTTAAGCGGTGCTCAATGACTCTCTCCTATAGCTTCATCGTATGATTCATCAGCTTAATAATTTAATTTCACGGTAGTTAGTACAACTTTGAACATCCCCTTGTTTTTGAAGATTGGTACTAATATACTCCGCCTCCAGTCTTCAGGCATCTTGGTTGACCGAAAAATGAGGTTGAAAAGTTAAGTTTATGGAACACTAAGCGTAGTTTTTTTAATGATTATTTTAGATGTTGCTTTTTAGGAAATTTACGCGAGCACTTTTACAGAACTACCTTCTATGGTTGGCATATCTCGCAGCGTGCATAAAATTAGATTTTGCTAATTAACATTGTGTTATCAAAGTAAAATAAATGCCGTTTTGACATGAGAAGATGCTGCGTGTGCATGTACAAGGCCCCATTTTCCATTTCAATTATGAGGCATAGTTGTTAGAATACTATAAATGTTTCTTTAGACAAAATTTAACCAATGCATACTCTTCTTTTTTATGTCGTGTGTTGCATTAAATTGTTTTGTAAAGTACTCCTTTCCGTCCATATATGCTCATAGGATGAGTACCTAGAATATCAAAAGGCCCTGTACTTGTTTTGTCTCCTTTCCGTCCATATAAATAAATGTTTATTTCACAGTGAACCTTGATACTATCAAGTTGATAGTACCTGTCATAGCAAAATACTACAGAAGTAGCTTTTCTTCAGACCTGTGCCTCCTTGCCTGAGCACTGTTGGTTTGGAAAATTATTTCCTATGGAGTATATATGGTGCTTTTTATCGATGAATGAAGTAACATCCATCTAAGGATAGATATTTTTGTGTGCAACAATTGTAGGTTTCCTGTCCAGTTTTCCATGGAGGTGATCAGGACAAGACTGGAAAATGGTTACTACAGAACCGTGGAGGCTGTCCAACATGATGCCACTGTGATGCTTGCCAATGCCGAGACTTACTTCTCAAAGAGCGCCGACATGACCAAGAAGCTTCTCAAGCTATCCGAGTGGGTCGATGATCACATCCTATCACTTTAGGGGAAGGTGGCCTTCTTCCTTCTTCTTGAGCAGAATTAGCCAGGCTCTCAGCGAGTGAGAAGGTTCTTCAGACCGAAAGCATAGTTTTGTTAGAGGAATGGGCCAAAGTAAAGTAGTTGGCTGGTTGGGAGGAGATGCAAATTGATCTTTTACTAACAAGTGTCGTCATAGTTCTAAAAGAAAAGCAAATTAGAAAGAGAAGATGCTGGCGTTGTGAAATCTGTTAGAAAATGCTCTACCAGATTATTGGATTTGTATAGTCATCAATCAATAAAAAACAAGGCAAATAATCGATCGGTTGGATAGAATATTCACAAGTTATCTATTGCTTGTCTTGGGTGCCTCTTGTACAGGCCTGTTATGCTTTTTCTTTACCGGTCTTCATCTTGGGCAGCTTCAGTGCAGAGATGTGTTGTGAGCTTAGCCCCGTCCATTCATTGTGCACGGTGCGCAAGGGGCTCAACCCTCGGGCTGTGGGCGTGGACGTCAGAAGATATCACATGATACCATGTTTCAAAACTTAAATTTTGACGTGTCAGAAAAAATCCTGATTTTTTTTTTTGCGAATGTTCACAAGACCTATGTCTACAATCCCTAAAAAATTCAGATTGAAAATCAAAATATACATGAAGGAACAAAAAAGATAAATCCACATGTGAACAGTGTCATGTTTGCATTTGTCTTTTTGTGACACTATTCATGTTGGATTTGTCCTTTTCATTTCTAAATGTGTATTTCGAATTTGAATATGATTCTTTTAGGGATAGTAGATATCTGTGTTGTGAACATTCACAAAGTATATTTTGTGTCGTCCACTTGGCAATTTTGTGACATGGTATCACGGGATATTTACCCGATGAAATGGATCACCTCCCCCTCCCTGGCAAGAAACAGTGGCGAGCCGGTGTACCACAATCGTGTGCTCAAGCAAGAGTATCGATCCACTTGGCCATCCACTAAGACCCCAAGGTCTCCATGCCCTACAACTGCCGTCTCGACATTGAAAACGGGGCCGCGTGACCGGCGTGGTCGTGACTTCTCCAGAGGTAGCAAGGGACGGGGAGGATGTGCGCTACCAGCAAAGTTGTCATGCTGATCGGCATCGGCACACCAACAGTGGCCAACAGCAATTCCCTGCGTGGCTTCGGCTCCGACAACGAGGCGCACGATCGAGGTGCCGATCGAGCTTGCAACCCCTCCTGCTCATTTTACGCCACCCTTGGACCATGGACGATTCGCTGGACGACAAATACATCACTGAGGCTTCCATGGACGCTTTGGCGGCGCGCTTCAAAGACCAGCTATTGGCGGAGGTGCTTGGTGCAATGCGCTAAAAGGGCATTTATGCCCTTACAAAAATTGGTGTTAGTGACAACATTATTTGTGTTTTTACCATATGGTTGAGTCTATAAACAATGTTGCCGCATTAAAGAGTCATTTGAGTTGGGGAACCACACTATTGAGAGGGGGAGCACCTTGGTGGTACTGTGGGAATCGACATTACATACACATACAAATATGCACCCACATCCAAAATCCAAAACAAAATATCTAAGAGAGAGCTCTGATTTAACTGGAACATCATTAGTCTGTGAAGCCAAGAACTTTCGGTCACCGGTACTTTCGGGGTCAACCAGTATCCATGGAACTCATTAGTTGCAAACCTTCTCGATAACCAGTAGATGCCAACAAATGCCTATTGATTATTCTTTAGTTATTGAATGTTTTGACGTGTGTGTGTGTGTGTGTGTGGG
>CBMN010003142.1:0-17804 GCA_000582825.1 Hordeum pubiflorum | reverse complement strand
CCGCGCCCGCTGTCCGCCGCGCGTCGCTGCCTGTTGCCCGTAGCGCGCCCGCCGTCCACTGCGCGCCGCTGCATGTTGCCCGTCGCGCGCCCGCCCGCTGCCCGCCTCGCGACGCTGCCTGCTGCGCTTGTTGCCCGTCGCCCGCTGCCCGCCGCGCCCGCTGTTCTGCTCGTCGCACCTGCGGATGTTGCTGCTCAAGCCGCCATGGCGTCCCACCCTTGGCCGAGGCAGAGGCCGCCGCCCGCCCCGCCCCCGGCCGAGGCAGAGAAGTCCCGACCTGGCACCGTCGAGGGCATGCACGCACGACCCGATGCCTGGGGCCGGAGATCCGGCAGACACGCGTCCGGCTGCCTCGCCGGCCTATGTGATGCACGCCAGCTGCTCGATGAAATGTTAAAGAGAGGAGTGTTGCACTGACAAATGGGACCACGTGCAGCACAATGATTTGATGTAACGGTGTGAAAATTTTGTGCCACTTAAGCCTGACTGGCGGGCCCCATCTGTCATAATCTCACTTAACATAGGCAGATCCGCCGATCAGTGTTTTCTGCAAAAGGATTACTGAAGACATGGTGTTTTTTGCAAAAAAATATAACGTAGTGTTTTCTGCAAACCTAGCCTTCAAAGTGGTGGTTTCGTGCAATTTACTCGTTTCCAAGTGATGTAGCTCCTGATGGCACATCCTTGCGGCCCAACTAAAATGGCAGAAAAAATGGAAATCTGCAACCTACTACACGTTATAAATTTGGAGGAAACTTAAATTTTTAGGGGTCAGCCAGCTTGCCTCTAATTTTTAGGAGTGAGGCAGCTGCTACATGTGGGGCGCCGGCGAGAGGAGGTGCGGCGGAAGGATGGAGACGTACCCCTCGCCGCCCCATCCAGGCCATCGTCGCCAGCTGCCGTCGCCTCAGCCTCCCTGCCAACGCCATCTCCTAAATCTATCACCGCCGCATCCATCGTCACAGACTGTTGTTGCCATAACCTCCCCTTTCGCCGCCGCCACCATTGGCCTGCTCTCGGCTGCACACGCGCGCGATGCGGGCCTGCACCGGAGTTCCGATGGCAGATTACATTGAGCAACGCCGGTGCTGCTCGAGAGGCGGCAGATCTCAGGGCCAGCTCTTTCTCTTTGGAGGGCACTAGGGCGAAGTAGTTAACATGGGGTGCGGGCTGAGTATACATGTAATTTTGTTGGATTAATCAAGACCAACTCAAGCACTTGCGCAAAATAAATGGCCTAAAAAAAGTAGGAACAAGGAGGACAAAGCTAACGATGTAAGGGCATTTCCGACCGATCACGTAAAAATAGCGGAGAACCCGGCGGAGTAATCCCAAGTATTTGTACTCCATTGAGTTTTCGCAGGACCTAACTGATCCCTTATATATAATGGAGTAAAAACAAATTTGCATAAAATTCAACATAGATTCAATTTAAAAAACCATTTTTTTGACATAATTACATATACTCAACCGAAATTTGCATAAAGTTCAATATAGATTCTACTTAAATTAAATTTCGGCTTAAACTCAACCTAAACATAAACTCTAATCACTCGTATAGAGTGCTATCCATTTGGCCCTCGTCATACCAATGATCTTGGGGTCCGGCCATGTGTCGTCGTCGTCGCAGTCGGGGAAGATGCGACGTCATTCTTCGACGTCGATCTCCTCCTCGTCGTCGGAGAGGATGACGACCCCCTCGCCCCGTCCACCGCCTCGTCGGCGAATCGCTTCCACTCTGCCTTCACCAACTCGGGGTACTGGCGGGGGAGGCCCGCCATGTACTCCTCATTATTGGCCTCCGCTGCGAGGCGCTCCCTTGCCTCCCGGTCCTTCCTGGCCACAGACGCACTCATCGTACCCGGCGGCGGTGACTGGAGGTTGACGGGCGCCGTCCCTCATGGGAAGTTGAGGCGCGCCATGGAGCCGTGCAGCCGGACATCCCACCAGTCGTACTCGAGCGCGACAAGTTTGGCCGTGTGGAAGGACCCGAGCCAATGTCGTTAGTGGCTCTCTTTGTCCGTGATCTCCGCCACCCAAGTCCCCCACCCCCGCTGTTGGACGCTGGCTGCTGTGGCGCGGGAAGGTCGGGAAAACCGGAAAAGTACGGGCCAGAGAGGCGGCATTGTCGTGGCGGCGGCGACGGCTGCTTGAGAAGGATCCGGATCCGACGAAGGATGCACAACTCATGTGGCGGCACGGATCCGCGCTGCGGATCGGCGGCGAGGACCTCCGGCCACCACGTCCAGCCATTAGGAGAAGAGGGAGCGGCAGGGAACGGCGGGGCGAGGCGGCGACAATGGGGAGTGGGAGGAGGAGAGGCAGAGGAAGCGACTAGAGAGTCTGCAGATTTTTTACTCCATCCCCAGAGATAAATATAGGCAGAGGATGCGGCCCGGAGGACAAATACAGGTCCGTGTTTTTTATTTTATTTTCCTTTTTTCGCTGACAGTGCATCGATGGTTCATAAATTACAAGTGAAACCGGTGCACCACACCTCATCATCACGACACTTATTTCAGTGCACACTACCTTCGCAACAGTGCGAGTGGCCCAGCTTGCCTCGCCTTCCTGCCATTGACACACCTACAGGTCGCGGATCGAATACGGTCAATTATTGGACAGCGACATTGCCACTTTCATTACCGGAGTACTGATTTTTTAACCGAACACAAGCTGGCAAGAATACAATGTTGCCGGATAAGCACAACTTAATCGGTTGGCTATTTGTTAAAATACGTCCGAAAATGAAATTCACTGAATGGAAGATAAAAATCATGGCATTGTTACGTGTTAATTTGAATACATGAATACTAACTTTTTTTTCCAATGTATTAGAAGGAGAAGAAAAGAGAACCATACAAAGAATCGAGTAATATATGCTTAGAGGGACAGTGGTACCCCAGCTCATCAGGGTTCAAGTTCTGGTGCTTGCATTATTCCTGAATTTATTTTAGGATTTTCGACGACGCACATTCAATGGGAAGAGACGTTCCCGTCGACGACGAGGCGTCTACGGTGGCTTCGTAAATCTCAAGATGATATGCTGGCTCAGTCAATAGGGGTAGGGTGTACGTGTGTGTTCATAGGGGTGAGTGTATGCGCGTGTATATAAACGCTTGCGTCTGTACTGTGTTCAAAAAAAATCGAGTAAATAGCAAAAAGAAAACTACCACATTACATGTTAGGATTACAAAAAACTACAATTTTTTTAATTTTCCAAAATACCATCACTATTTTAGTTCGTTGTTCCAAAAAACCCTAGTGACTAAACCGTTGAATTTTAAGCTGCATTAGGACATGTCTTGCCTCATGCTAACTTGCATGGAACATGTGCTACAAAAACACTTTGAACAGTTCAATGCCTATGAGATAGTCCAATCACTGGATTCCTTGTATAAGAAGTAGGCAACGACCGAACGTTTTAAAATAACCATGCATTGATTGAATACAAGATGGCTGAAGGATCATCGGGTCAATGAGCATATTGTTAAGTTGGCTGGCTATTGTGATAGACTTGTTGCTTTGAAATTTGGAATTCCGACGACACTCGGAACTGACATTGTTCTTGCTTCAGCCCCCCGCCCCGTCTTACGACGTTTCTTTCATGAATTACAATATGATGGGAATGGACAAGACTGCCAATGAATTGTTCACGATGCCCGAAACAACTGAGGCGGGAATACAGAAGAACAAAATTGGAGCATGATGGGAATGAACAATGTTCACCAGCAACACATTGTTGCTGGTGAACAACATGATGGGAATGAACAATAGTAGCTGGTGAACAAGACAGCTAGTTTCAAGAAGAAGGGCAAGTCTAAAAAGAAATCTAATGGCACCGGTTTGACAGTGTCCCAAAAGAGAAACAAAGGCGGAGCCACTTTTGAGATTGAATGTTTCTACTGCAAGGCAAAAGGACATTGGAAAAGGAACTACAAGAAATGACTAGCGGATAAGAAGAAAAACAGTTCTTCTGGTAAAGATATAAAAGTTATACAAGCCAATTCTATTTATATTCTACTTGCTAGCAATAGTTGTACGTCTATATCATATTGTTGCTCATATTTGCAACACGATTCAGGGACTGCAGAAAGTTCGCAAGCTGGAAAAGAATAAAGTTGTAATGCGCTTCGGAAACGGGTGTAGGAATCTCCGCTCGAGCCAGCGATGTCATGTCTTTAAGTCTCCCTTCAAGATTTATCTTAGAACCAAAAAATTGTTATTTTGTTCCAAAGTTGTGTAGAAACATTATCTCCACGTCATGTCTTATACACGATGTATATTCTTATAAATCGAACAACCTTGTATGCAATTATAAGGTTGTTCAATTTATTGTAAGGATATATTTTATGGATTTGCACCTATTGTTGGTAACGATCCGATCTAACCTTATATGCATCTTCATAGTGATCCGGGACCTTGATCCGTATGAATTGTTTTTGTTTCCTACTACATTGACCAACACCCGGTATTTCACACCTGTTACGACACAATGTGAATATTTATAGCTTGGGAATGGACAAAGTTTAAATTATTATAAATGCTAGATCTTGTTTGGTGATGCTTGCCCTGTGATAATTGAAGAACAGGTTCAAGTTGTCCTTAATAGTCTGTGTATTGGTTTTGAAGAAAAATATCTTGGTTTGCCAACTCTGTATGGCCGCATGTCTAAAGGGAAGTTCCAAAATCTTCATGCCAATCTAAGAAAGAGGCATATACAGTGAGGATATGGTCATTTGTCACAACCAGGAAGGGAGGTGCTCATTACGTCTATCGCTCAAGCATTGCCAACTTATATTATGGGTGTTTTTAAACTTACCATTTTTAGTTTGTGATAAGTTCACATCCATGATCAGGAACTTCTACGGAGGTGCCTCTCAAGGACATCGTAAAGTGCATTGGAAATCTTGGGATAAGTTGATGCAACCAAAAGATAAATGAGAAGTTGGAGTTCGAGACTTTCAACTTTTCAATCAAAGCATTGCTTGCTTGACAGGCATGGCGACTCATTACCAAACCAGACAGTTTTATGTTCTCAAACTTTGAAGGGTCGTTATTATCCTAATGGCAAGCATGAGGACACGGTATTTATGAGAAACACGTCCTTCTCGTGGCAAGTTATCAACCATGGTGTGATCTTCTAAAAAGAGGCTTATATGGAGGGTCGGTAATGGTAAGAGTATCCGGGCGTGGCATGGTAATTGGATACTAGGACCCCCACTCCTATAAACCTACCACGCGCCAAGGGATATGTGAAATTCGTTTTGTCTCGGAGATTCTGAATGATAATGGACCATGGAACGTGGATCTTATCAGGACCTATTTCCTCCCATGTGATCTTAACGAGATATTGAAGATCAGATGTTTGCCTAGATTAATGGAATAATATCTCATGGAAACCTAGGAAACAAGGAGTACTTCCAGTTCAGTATGCATATCTTATGGCCTATGAGGAAGGGAAACATGATCAAGAATTTTCCTCTAGCTCTATCCCGAATGGCCGACGAGCGTATTGGAAAATGATATGGCCTGCTAATGTTCCCGCTACAGTCCGTAACTTTGTGTGGCATGCATCTACCAATTCCTTGGCTACTTGGCAAAATAAGCACAAGTGTGGTCTTGAGAAGTCAAGCATATGCCCTGTATGTGATCTTCGTGAGTCAAAAGAAAATTTTCACGCTTTGCGTTGATGTCCTCTGACCGTGTTCTTATGGTCCAGAATGACAGAGGTCTGGAGGTTGCCGGTCATTGCGGAGGTTGAACATATTGAAGTTGAGTGGTTGCTGCATGTTCTGGGTCCCCTACCAAATATTGATCGATGCACGATGAAGTTGTGGCTTGCGGGCACGTCCGACACGAGGTAGTGCGCCATAAGGAACCTCCACCACTGGACGTCTCATAAAGATTTTTATGCAGCTACCTTGAATTCTTGATTGCAATGAATTTAAATACGCCGTCCGATCCTGCTAAGGGTAAGATGGTGTTGTCTTATGATCATTATTGAAGCCCTCACATGCAATTACGGGGCTGGTTGTCAAGCATGCAATCTTTGAAAATCTTGCCAAATGGATTCCACCAAAGGAGGGATGGATGGAATTGAATGTTGATGGGTCATTCTTAACAAATGGACAAGCAAGGGCGGGCATGGCTCTAAGAGATCCCAAAGGAGTTGTTGATTTCTTGTGTTGCAAACAACTTTTGTCGTGTGAGGATGCTTTAGAGGCAGAGCTATTCGCTTCCATGGAGGGGATTTCTTTGGCGTTGCATAGGAATGGTGCTCCCATAGAGGTTGAGATGGACACGCTTTGTTGCAGTGCAAATGATCCAAGCACGAGAATTGGATAGATCAGTTTACTCCTCTCTCGTCAAGGAAATTAAATATCTTTTGTCTATGTGAAAATTGTATTACTCATGTTAGGCGTGCTAAAAATATTATTAGTGATTGTTTAGCAATCTTTTCTACAATTGAGGTAGAACAATGATCTGGTTAGGTTCTGGTCCTCTTAGTGGTTTTGAACAAGCTTCTGCTGATTGTGAGGGCATTATCATCGAGTAATATAATTTTTTACCCACAAAATGAAAAAAATGACTAATGCAAAAACTCACGAAGTGGCCTTTAGCCTTATGCTTACCATGCACCATTACAACAATGTTCAAACAATGGTATCCACGAGGTACAATATAATTTTTCATGGAGAATGAGAGTGAACTTGTGATTTGTATCTATCCTTTCGTTCAGATCACATCATCGCGAACACGGGATCTTATTAGTGGATCAAAAACTATGGCGACCTGCAGATCTTTAGATGCTGATTTGCAGAGCAGGGCCGGAATGCAATACCGGAATGCGATGATTGCATTCTTCGAAAAGTATCATATATTCTTTCCCTATGAAGAAAGCAGTTACCATAAACGAGTGGAGGTTCGATCTCTCGTCTAAAGCAGTTGGAGGGTTACAAGGGTGGTTGTACCCCAGTCGTCCTAGTCCATTAGAAATCAAATTCAGATTTAGCACATATGTGTCTCGTAAAGAGGGGATATTCTTTCAGGCGGCTATTGATAACGAGGTGTCTATGGTGTCTTTATTAGTCTTTCAGATTTATCAACTTAATTCACAGAGAGACTCGAGGTATGTGTTTCTCAGGAAAAAAAAAATCCTTAGGGGCGCAGATTAGTTAGTCTGTCCTCTCAGAATATAATTAAACACTACGTCAGGGATTGGTTAGAGGGTTATTAATCGGGTCGTCCCCGCACCCGCAGAAAAATTAATAAAACGGCGGTCCAGTCGCGGGGTGGAGAGGCAAGGCAGCAGCGGAGCGAGACGGACGAGCGAGCGCCACCGCCTCCCACCAGAAAAGCGGCGCAGCAACAAGGGCAGGAAACCCTAATCCCCGCGCGCCACCGCCCAGATCCGGGCCTCCCCCCGCGATGGCCGAGGCTCCGGCGGCGAGCCGCAGGGCGGAGGAGGCGGGGAGCCGGCGCCGCGCGGAGGAGGAGGCGGAGGCCGCGGCCGCCGCCGACGGGGACGGGGATGGGGACAGCAGCGTCTACACCTCCGAGGACGAGGGCACCGAGGACTACCGCCGCGGCGGGTACCACGCCATCCGCCCCGGCGACACCTTCAAGCAGGGCGCCTACGTCGTGCAGTCCAAGCTCGGCTGGGGCCACTTCTCCACCGTCTGGCTCGCCTGGGACACCGCCCACTCCGTACGTGCTCACCACCCCCCTTGCCTCGAAATCTCCTGTCGAATCACTCTGTTGCCTCTAGGCAGGATTCGCGGCGAAGATGTGTAGGAAAAAATATCGATCTGGATGCAGCGGTCAGCCTGCCCACCAACTGTTCGCTCTTTTGCCTTAGAGCATAGGCAGAAATGCGAAATTCATTCTCATTATTACTGTTCTATCCGTCAATCCTATCACCCCGCACGAGATATTTCCATGTTCTATGCCTCTTGCCGAGTCTCCTGTCCAGCGTTTCTGAATCTGTTGGTTATGTGTGCAGAGGTATGTGGCCCTCAAGGTGCAGAAGAGCGCACAACACTACACGGAGGCTGCCATGGACGAGATCAAGATCTTGAGGCAGATTGCCGATGGCGACCCTGAAGACTCCCGCTGTGTTGTGAAGCTTCTTGACCACTTCAAGCACTCAGGCCCCAACGGGAGCCATGTCTGCATGGTGTTTGAGTTTCTTGGTGATAACTTGCTCACCCTGATCAAGTACACGGACTATCGTGGGATTCCGCTGCCAATGGTTAAGGAGATATGCCGGCATGTGCTCATTGGCCTTGACTACCTACACCGCGAACTTTCCATTATCCATACTGACCTGAAGCCTGAGAACATATTGCTCGTGTCAACTATTGACCCCTCAAAGGACCCCCGGAAGTCAGGTGTGCCACTGGTGCCCCCTGCTGCGAGGGCCATCGAGCCACCTCCAAGGGCACCTGCTGCACCATCAGTAAGTAGTGGCCTCACCAGGAACCAAAAGAAGAAGATCCGGAAGAAAGCCAAACGTGTAGCTGCTTCAACTTCAGAAGGCAATGGGGCAGTGGCATCCGCTGACACGGACGAATCAGATGATAAGGGAGATCTGAGTACAGCAAATGAGGGCAGTCCTAGCGAGGATGGGGACAGGAAGAGAGGAGGGGGACATAGGCGGGGCAGCAAAGGGACTAGGAAGAGAATGGCGATGGAAGCTGAACTAAGCTGCAAGCTGGTGGACTTTGGAAATGCATGTTGGACGTACAAGCAGTTCACAAGTGATATCCAAACAAGGCAATACAGATGTCCCGAGGTCCTTCTGGGCTCCAAGTACTCTACATCTGCCGACCTGTGGTCCTTTGCATGCATATGCTTTGAACTTGCCTCAGGAGATGTGCTCTTTGATCCGCATAGTGGAGATAACTTTGACAGGGATGAGGTATTTCTGTTCATTTCCTCACTTTGATTTCGACTAAGAACATACTTTCAACATTATGGACCCTGTTTATCACCTGGTAAATAATATCCCCCATTTTAACTTAAGAAAGGTAGTCATCGCAATCAACAGATGACTCCCTGATACCTACATTCCAGCACTCTAGTTTTTCTTCCATACCCTTCATTTACTTCTCCAAGCTATACTTGAAAAAGCCAAGCCTCTTGTAGCAGGTTCTTTTTTGATGCAATTTTTTAATAATTACAGTAAAACATGCATTGTTATTGTCATGCTATTATATATCTCTTCTGGTTTTAATTAAGCGTAACATCACCACTCTTTTAATGATAGCTGGGCTTGGGCTTGAAAGACGTACATGCAGTTTGGTTGCTACTGGGACTCTGCACAAGTCATGGCCCAGTTTTTTTGCTTCATAATTTTGGTTTCTTATTTTTTTTGAAGACACCCATTTATTCCAGCTGCACTTTATGAAAATATAATAAACTAAATAGCAAACAATGCTATGATGTCGATAGCCATCTGGTTATGAAGCTGTCATTTTAATCATGAAATAGTCACCGTTCGCTCTTTCTTGCAATTTCTGGAAACAATTATGTGTCTTCCTACCGCCTCTTGAATTTGTGCTAACTTTACACACCATGGGCTGAACTGGGATCTTGGTATTTAACCATGCTAAAGGTATTTTCAACATGTTTAATAAAGTCACTTTGGCTTCTTTGTGTATCGTACTATTATATGGACAGCTAGAAGATGAAAACTATATTTGTTTGAGTTGAGCTTAAACTGAATCCTTTATGCTGTTTGTTCTAGTCGACTGACTGCTGCATATTTCTGCACTCAACTGCTGAGTAACACTACATATATATTATTCAAACTCTTTGGAATCTCATTTATAAAGATCCCTTTGAAAAGTATGCTGAGTAATCTCTTTATGATTGCCAACCATGAAACTTAGTTGGAAACACGATACAAATTAAAAGTAGGCGTAGACTAAGACATGCTATTTTTATTTATGAATTTGTCTATTTTTACTCTCCTTTTGGATTTCATTCTGAGCAATTCGCACTTGAAGCAGGATCACCTTGCGCTGATGATGGAGCTACTTGGAATGATGCCTCGAAAGGTAAGGGTGTTCGCATTTTCCATTTTAAGCAAATGCTGTAATTGTTCGTACTTTGTGATATATCATAAGTTGAATTTCCATTTCTTAGATTGCCTTGGGTGGCCGATATTCACGTGACTACTTCAATCGTTACGGGGACTTGAGGCACATCCGCCGCTTGCGATTCTGGCCTCTCAGCAAGGTGCTTGTTGAGAAGTACGAATTCAGCGACATAGATGCCATTGCCATGTCAGACTTTCTCGTCCCGATACTTGATTTTGTTCCTGAGAAGCGTCCTACAGCTGCTCAGTTGCTTCAGCACCCATGGTTTGATGCTGGACCCCTTCGACGGCAGCCCAGAGCGCTGGCCGACACGGAGAATGATGATGGTATTCCAGAGAACAAAGGCAAGGAGAATGACGATGAAAGAGATGCAATGGCTGCGGAGCTGGGGAACATCGCCATAGATGGCGCTTCTTCATCCAAGACAGTGAAGGTTCCCCAAGCAAGTTCCAAGCAAAAGAATGCAAACGGTACGCCTTCTAAGAAGTGAGGTGCCATTCAGTCTACAAGACTGGGTTTTCGGTTAAGATTGCTCCATGAGTGGGAAACGAGTGCTCGTTAGGTCTGTGATGTGTTAGGATATCTACCCATGCGAAAAAGAGTAGTAGGCCAGACATATGTTGTATGAGGTTGGTCGAACAGGATTAGATTTGTTGGGGTTGATGATGCGCCCCTGACCTTTTTCCCCGGACATATTCTTTTGTACAATCAGAATCTGCAATTTTTTTTTGAAGTTGTTTAGGATTGAATGGCGGTGGATCATCTGTATCTTGTTTTTATGTGAGAACCACGTGAAAGGCGCTGTGGGTTGTGAGGCTGTCCTCCGGCAGGTTTGAGATACTTTTTACTATCGGTTAACCATAAGTTCACTTTGGCTGTATTCTGCTTAGATTTGAATAATAAGGTGCTCATTGTGTTTTGGGTAATCTGAGCTGTGCATATAATGGCTACGCCCGGTGATGTCAATCAATAATATCTTCACTCTAATGGAAGTTCAACGCACTCCATGCGTTTGCAGAGTAATCTTAACTAAATAGAAATGCTGTTTATGTACAAAACGATGCTGTCCGGCGCAGCAGCGACAGAGCAAAAAGGGTTCTAACTAGAATCTACCAGATGATGAATCAGGCATCGGCGCCGTGCACCATCCTCTTGACCAGCGTGGCCATGTACTTGCCGTGGTGCTCGGCGAGGGCCAGCTCCAGCTCGCTGGGCGGCCTGGACCCGTCGCCGGCGAACACCCCGGCGCCGTAGGGCGAGCCCCCGCGGAGCTCCTCCATCTCGAACATCCCCTCTCCGAAGGTGTAGCCGATGGGCACGAACAGCATGCCGTGGTGCGCCAGCTGCGTGATCGCCGTCCACCTGCACACAGAGGAGACGCGAATCAATGAACACGGTTACGGCTGGCCGGCGGGGCGTGACAGGAAGGCTTACGCGGTGGTCTCCTGGCCGCCGCACTGGGTGCCGGTGCTGACGAAGAACCCGGCGGGCTTGCCGGCGAGGCGCTGGCCGCGGGAGAGCGGCGCGGTGGAGTCGAAGAAGGCCTGCATCTGCGCGGCCATGGCGCCGTACCGCGCGGGGAAGCCGAAGAGGAACCCGTCGGCGTCGGGGAGCCCGCCGGGGTCCGCCACGGGGATCCCCTCCGCGTCCATCTCCGCGGCGGCCTCCAGCGCGCCCATCCGGGCCAGCACGGCGCGGGGCAGCGTCTCCGGCACGCGGAGCAGGATCCCCAGCGCGCCCGGCACGGACCCCACCCCGCGCTGCACCGCCCGCGCCAGCCGCCGCACCTGCCCGTACATGGAGTAGAACACGACGTAGATGCGGACCGGCCGCGCTGCCGGCGCCGGCTCCGGCTCCGGCGCGACGGTGGCCGGGGCCGGCACAGGCTCCGGCGTGGGGGTGGCCGGGACCGGCTCTGGCGCGGCGGTGGCCGGGGCCGGGGCCGGGATGAAGGTGCGGTCGCGGCGCTGAGGGGGCGGGGGGCGCTGGCTCTTGCTGGGCAGGCAGCCGCCGCCCTTGCCCATCGCTGCCGGCCTGCCGCGGCGGTGAGGGGAGCGACGCCGGTCACTGGCTTCACTCTGACACGACACGTAGGAGCAGCACGCGCGATCGCGGCCAACGAACACCGCTGCGGCCGCCGGCCCGAGCGGGTCGTAACCGTACGCGATATGGGCCCGTGCGGCCCTAGAAGCAGGTTGGGATCCAGATGCAAGCCCAGTGGATCGTGTGAGGCCCAACTGCTACTCTGGGCGGGCTTCGCGCGACCCGATCCGAACCTATAAACAAACCCACGGGAAAATAGCAGGTCAACTGCCATTATTCGAGATTCTCCTTTTCCTCTCTTCTCCTGCACGCCCGCGGCCATGGCGAATCCGGAGGCGAGCAAGCCGCCGGCGCCGGGGCCCGACGAGGCGGCGACGGAGCGGCAAGCCGACGAGACGGCGCGCAAGGACGGCGCCGGCAACCCTCTCCCCCCGCCGGTAATTCGCGCAGAGCTCAAGCATCCGGCTAACTAGCTAGCTACTGTATCCGACGGCTGTGGATTTCTCAATTCTCTCTGGGCAAAGCATTAGCAAAAGCAATTGTTGTCGTGCAGTTCCTGGAGGTGACCTGCAGGAGCTCCGGCGAGGTGCGGCGGTTCGCGGCGGGGACGACGGCCCGGTACGCGCTGCACGCGGTGAACCGCAAGCTGGCCCCCGGCGCCCCGGCGGCGCTGCACGTGGAGGCGGCCAAGGAGGGCGAGGAGCCCGTGTGCTTCGGCCCCACCGCGCCCCTCGCCGACTACGGCCGCGGCTGGCGGCTCCAGACCGTCACCGAGCAGGACGCGCCGGGCGCCCATCACCACGCGCACCACGCGCCGCCACCGCCCGGAGACGAGGGGAAGGGGGCTCGCGAGAGGGAACTGCTGAGGAAGAAGGGCGCCTCCGTGTACCTCGCCAAGATCGGGCTCGCCTTCGTCTTCCTGTTCCTGCTCGGCGGGCTCTTCACCTACCTGCTCGAGACGATCCCCGACATGATCCTCGCCTCCACTCCTCCTCAGTCCATGTAGCAGAATCTTCGATGCATTCTCGTCTTGTGTTCTTGTGAACCTTGTACCAAATACCGCCGGCTGATCAAACAATTCTCGTTGCACGTACGCAGCAACAACAAAACCTGACGAAGGAATTCGTCTCCTGTACAATTTTCTTGTGTAATTCTTAATCCACGTCGCGAAGTCCAATTTGGTGCCCTCATCTTGAGATAAATGTCAACGACGGCTGTATGATGGTGGACGACCAATGATTGGTATTTTCCAGCTAAAAAATGCAGAGTTCTCTGTTCTTCAGAAACAAACGATTCTAAGTTCATAATAACTGGAAAACGTTGAAACCCCAGCGCCACAACCAGAGCGAAATGAAGCGCACAATCAGACCCATCGACTCGTAGGATTTCCAAAACTGCGAATAAGCAAAACGCAGGATTGTTATTATGTCGTGTTTTCTTGAACCAACGGCCAACGCTAGAGTTTCTAACACACCACCACAGAGAACACAAAATAAAACACACCAAAGAGTGTTTCAGTGGATGAAACTGCAGCAAAGTACAAGTTCTGCATGTACTGATGCGTTTTGTCATCTTGGAAACCAGCTGATCTCACAATCCTCGTTCAACATACATGTAACGGCGACACAATGAGGAAGGAATCCGTCTTCTGTACATCCTTTTGTATTTCTCAATTCACTAAGTTTTCGCAATTCTTAATCCGCATTGCGAAGTGCAATTTCGTGCCTCCAACTTCAGATAAATGACAGTGGCAATCGTGCCCAAGTATGATAATCAACCAACCAACACATGGTTGGTGTTGTAGCCAATCCAGCTCTCTCTGGCTCCTTCAGAAGTGAATGGTTCTTAATCCGCTTTGCCAAGTCCAATTTGGCGTCTTCACCTAAGATAAATGTCAACGGCAACTCTACCCAAGTATAATAATGAACCAATGATTGCTTCTCCAGGTAACGCAGAAGCTGTGTTATTCAGAAACGAGTGATTCCATGATACAGTAGCAAAGACGTTCAAAACTTAAAATGGGAGTAGAACACACAAGACAATGTGCCTGACAAGGAAAAAGGCATCACAAGACAGCACGGCATGAAATCATCAGCTGAGCAGATCAGCAGCTATTTTATTCCGCAAAAAGAAAAGAAAAAAGAAAAAGATGAACACCTATTTTGTTCATCTTTCCTCACAAGAGAGATAAACAGTAATAGTTAAACTGTAGTAACATGTAAAGTATAGTATTAGTACACAACACCACCAAGAAAAGCAGGTGAAAACCTATGTCCTGATAAAATACATGTTGCTCTCAAGCAAATCAAACCTTGACAATGCCTGTATTTCTTCTGTGTTGCCCATATTTGGGCAGCTGAAATTTTAGTGTCTTAACTGCATCAGATAAATGTCCAAGACAGCTGTATGATGATGAACCAATGATTGGTATTCTAGCTGAATGCAGACTTGGCTGTTCTTCAGAAATGAACGATTCCACAATAATAATTGGAAGACACTGAAAATGCAGCTTCACAAACAGAACAAATGAAGCGCGCGAGGGGTTCCTTCGATTAGTAGGATTTCTAAAACTAATTAAGGAGTAGGGGAAATCGAATGATTTTTTCCTTTTTGGCAAAGAAATCAGCGATATTAAAATAATTCATATTGTGATGACTACTTTCACATACTACAAAAGCTCCCATCAGCTAAACAACAGCCATAAAAAAAGTGCGATAAACAAAGTAAAGCTCATGGAAGACAAAATTTTGACTCTTATTCCTAGTAGTATAACCCGAAGAGTACTTTGCTTCATGCTTGCACATCTCCATGTTCAATTGTAAGAGATACGGACTTGAACCTCACCGTGCTCTGTGCGGATTGACCGAACACGTTGGTCCATGTCAAGAGGCCTTCGAAGACGATGGTAGCCCCCTCGTTGCTCGGACCTGTCACCTTCAAGCTTACCTTAATCGTAAGAAACGGCTGTAGGTTGATGGGCACCGTAACAATATACCGCTGCATCTGCCTTAGGTCCACACTGCCATCGCCGCCAGCGGAGGGCATGAGCTGCACCTTCTCCTCCTCTGGACAGAGGAAGAGCAGCACACTATCATCCCCGAAGATCCCGTTATGCGCGGTGATCTGGCCGTGCACGGCGATGGTGTGAGATGCGTCATCGCCACCACCAAAGAGGCGGAGGCTGACCTGAACACAGACCCCCAGGCCTTCCACCATCGTCACATACGTCACGACGAGGCGGCGGCCATTGCGTGTAATGATAAGGTAGTCTTCAAGCTTGTCATCGGCAAACGGGTCATCTCCCATGTATAGGGTGCCAGTGTCTGGACAGCAAGGTCCGATTGTGTCGGGGATTTTGATTTTCATGACAGCGGAGCCGAATCCTGAGATGGTCACGAATGGCCCCGTGAGCACCAGATTGCCCCTAGAGTCGAGGTTGCAGCGTTCCCCTTCTTTCTGGTCGTAGACATACTGGCCGCCGTTCTCGTCGAAGACGATGATGTCGCCGACGAAGGGGAAGTATGGGTACACGGCCAGTAGCTCCACCGAGGGTCCAGGTCGGCAAAAACGTAGGACTTCGGAAATGTCGACCACGTCACCTTCAATGTAGGTTTTCTCAGGCGGCGGCGGCGGCGGCGGTGGTAGCGGTTGCTTGATGTCGTCGTCCTGGGCGTCGCCGGCAGCCACTTGCAAGGTCGATTGCTCTTCGCCATCAAGGGCAGCACTACTAGTTGGTGCCGCATCGTGCTGCTTGTTGCTGGCAATGGCATCATCCTCATCGTGCTTTGCTCTTGAGTTGGGTCGATGAATATTGCAGGCTTCGCAGATAATCACCATCGTCCTGGCGAAGAAGGATGCACCGTGCAGATCGCCGAAACGATTCCTCAATGTCTCGAAGACAGGGGTCATCCCGAGAGACTCGGAGATGAGGGAAAAACATGTCCACCAGGACTCTCTTTCCGCCGGCGGCGGCGTCTCGGCGATCCCCGTCGACATAGTTCGCGGTTGAGAGGCGGCTCTTGAACGGACAGTCTAAATCCTAGACTAGATGCGGTGGCGCAGGAGGCAGGATTGCTATGCCGTGTTTTAGTGAACTACAAGGATCCTCAAAATTAATGACCAAATCTTGTTTTTTCGCACAAAGAGCCGACCTAGCTCAGTGGTAGAGCGCGTGGCTTTTAACCACGTGGCCGTGGGTTCGATCCCCACGGTCGGCGTTTAACCTTTTTCCAAGCTAAACCACGTAAAATACACCAACAGTGTGCATACTGTGAACAGTCTCGTTGATTTGGACTATTTATACAACAGGCAGTTACAGACATCCTTTGGATCACACATCTTACAGAAGTATCAATCTTAGACAAAAATTCACTTTTGGCTTATAGGTGTGTATGCATCCATTGTCTAACTACACGTTTTCAAAAGTTAAATTTTTTTAAGAATAAATCCCGCATGTATATCCGGACATTATATGTGCGTGCACAAAGTTTCGGTGAAAAAGGACATTTTTTTTGGCTTGTGTAAAAAAGACAAATTTCAATGCTTGATTACAGCTATTCACGAGGCATTTTTTTATATTTTATATACACGTCACAAAAAATGTCCTTTTTCATCGAAATTTTGTGTGCTAATAAAGGATGTCCGGATGTACACGCGGGATTTATTCTTGAATTTTTTTAACATTTTAAAATGTGTTTTTTATACTCCCCATCCCATAATATAAGAACCGTTTCATAATATAAGAATGTTTTGAGAACGTAAAAGTTCTTATGAAACGGAGGAAGTATTATGTAAAGCTTTCCTTCAATATTTTATTATTAAGTAAAGCTTCTTGTATGTTTGTTATCTTTCCTGAGAATCATTTGTACAATGTTAACAATCTCTCCCAAAAACCAGGTGGAAAAAATGTGAGGGGTAATACAGTAACATAATATACCATTGAAAACTTCTTTTAAAGCTTGGTGCAAAAAATATAGTGAGATAACGACATGGTATAATTTATATTGCCTCACCAAGAACCTTTCATAAGAAATCCAATTGGAAAAACCCATAAAGAAAAAGAGTACAATATTTATTATCCGATGATAACTATGGGCATTTTCAACACTGACTTTCAAATCCGCCGCATCCGTCCGGACTGCGTGGTCCGGACGTGTTTTACTATCCGACTGGTTTGGATGTCTGTTTTCCTACAAATTGGGGGGCTTTGGGGTGTCCATACCGTTCTCACGCACACGTCCGACACCCCGGACCCACCCAAAATCCTCTCATGTGCTTTGTCTCCAAGTCGTTTCCCGCGCTGCATTCATGTCGGTCTGGAGCCGCAACAGCCAGCATTGATGCCGCACAATATGTTCGAACGGGAGGGCGGCGCTGATTGATGCGGCCAGACAGACGTCACCGTTTTAACGCGGACACGTCGTTCGAAGAAACCAACTATGTGTGTTGTTCTTCACAAATGAACGATCATGACTGAAATACGTTGAAAATTCAACGCCACAGCCAGAACAAACGAAGCGCACGAGGATCAAGGGTCTCCTTTGGTTCGTAGGGTTTCCAAACCTAAGAGTAAGCAAAATGCAGGAGTATCTTGTCTTGCTATCTTGAACTAACACTAGAGAGTATTGAACGCAAGGTTCTAAATCTCCGGCTATA
>CBMN010003139.1:0-11530 GCA_000582825.1 Hordeum pubiflorum | reverse complement strand
GGGACGCAGAAGACGAGAGCGTGACCCACGCCTCCACTGCCACGGACGGACGGGGAGCGGCGGCGTGGCGGTGGGTTTCGGGAGAGGCTGCACCGGCGAGCGGCCGCAGCTCGAGGCGGTCCGGCCAGCGAGGACGACGAGGCAGAAGCAGATCGGCGGAGTGTGGGCTGGGCCTAGTTACTCACCCAAGACTGTAGGCCTCAATTCCAACCTACATTTCCCTTTCCTGAAAAAAACAACACACCTACCCTTCTCGCTCCCCTCAACCAGAACAGCCAAAAAAAATATACCCATCTCGCCCTGAGAGACCGGGAACCTGTTATGGCTGCATCTTTTTACATGACATGTGAATTAGATTTTCTTAGTTAATAACAAGTGTTTTTGGCGGCGGCGGCTCAATGTTGGAGGCGAAGCATGTGGAGCGGTAATGGTATCGATCTCAACTCCATTTCTGTTCGGCATTTGCGCATGCCTAACATTGAAGACTTAGTGGTATTTTGCTTTCTCTTGTTTCTGTCACATCATTATCAGTCTCCAGAACTTGGCCATGGCCTAACTAAAATGGGTTTGTCCCACGACGACGCGAGGACTGTAAAAGAAGAGTGCGTTAGCCTAAGGAGATCTATAACGGCGACATGAAGGTCGTAAGGGAGGAGAAGCACTCGCGTAAGAAGGCCATCAAACATGACATAATGGTACTTTTTCTTTTCTTCTTACCGTCTCTCATCCTTGTCCACCGTATCTACTCTACAAACATCTCGTATCCACCTCACGTCCTGGGAAATCATTGACGGTAACTTTTATCCAATCGCGATAACTTTATTCTCTCTCAAGAACCCATCTTCCTTTAATTTCTTACCAAGTGAATTGTCGATCAAAATTAATTGCATGACCCGGTACAACTCTTCTCTACAAGTTACAGTTCACATATATTGCATGACCCGGTACAACTCTTCTCTACAAGTTACAGTTCACGTATATTGCATGACGTGGTACAACTCTTTTCTACAAGTTACAGTTCACGTAAATTGCATGACCCGGTATCATCTTAGTGTGCAAGCACACCACCTTCAGCTCCTCATTTGCAAACTTAGGACCGATTTGGAACACACAAAATCACAATATATATGTGCGTTCATTTTACAGGGAACAATCGATTTCGTAAAGAAATTTTCCAGTGTTCCATGGACGACAGTACTGTACAACATCTTCCCACAGCCAATTATTTTTGGAAAACACACTAAATACGGATTGACCTTAAAGAATGAAGGAAGTAATAAGAAATCTATGGCTTACTATTGTGGCTGCCTTAGTAGGAAAACTGGTCTTATTTTGAAAAAGAAGTCGGAACAGCTAAAATGCAAAATATAATCAAAAATGTGGAACCTGGATATTACCAGCTAGAGAAGTGGAAAAAAAAACTGATCAAATGTGTTTATCAATCTGTTGGTATGCATAGCAAGCAAGCTAGTGGGTGTTTGAGCTGTCTTTGTGTGATCAGAACATATCCATGACCACTCGTTAGCCTTGACATCATCTTCACAGTGCTAGGAAATCCCCGATACTAAAAGCACCCTTAGAGTGCTTAATAATGTTATAATTAGGAGGAGACATTTTTATTACCTGCAAATAAATGCCTAGGAATGATCAGAGCTATAATTTTTCTTTTGCGACTTATTTATGTCTATTCTATCACAACTGCAAGTCACCGAAATAGGCTTTCGTGCCGCTATATAGATATAGCAACCATCCGATACAACAAAGATCCCACTACTGGGGCAGGCATCACAAGTATGCCCAAAAGACATAAAAGAGAAATTAAAAGAAAAGAATGACAACAGAGTCGGATCGACGAAAACGATGATGATTCCGAATCGCTGCGCCTTCCGAAGATATCCACCACGCTCCTAGCACTTCGGACCACCGCATAACAAGCAACACCTTCAGGAAGGAATGCGACGATGACGACGCTGCTGCCCGGATTGATCCTAAGGTTCCCCCTGTACGTGGAGGGACGTGGGTGAGTGGGATACCCGATGCCCTTCAGGAAGGATTGGCGATGCCCATGGGTGTCGCTGCATCGGTGCCAGCCACGCTGACAAGGATTTTCTCCCGTTCGTCACCCACCCCCACCCCGACCGATCAGTCGCGCTCCACCAAACTTGCCACCCACCAACATGCGCCACCACGGTCTTGGAGACACCACCGTAGTCTCACTATGGAATCGAAGCGGGACCAACAGGTCTGAGAGGGAGCAGTTGGGAACGAGGAGCGGTAGAGTCAGCAGCCACACGGGATGGGACAGCCTCCACCGCCCTCGGCGATCACCGACCTGACGCGGCAAGGGGAACACACCAGGCACATAAGCCCGACCGAGCCCTTAATGGCTCGTGAAGCTCCCATTGCCGCGTTGTAGTGGGTGCGCCGCCATCTCCACAACCCTTCGCACGAGCCACACCTCCATCCGCCGGAGTCGTCGCACGCAAAACCGAACCAGGCCCGCCCAGACCCAGATGGGGCCCCGAAAAGCCCAAATCTAGGCCGGGAGGGTGCCGCCGCCAACCGCCGCGCCAGCCCGCAGCCAAGTGGCCGCGCCACCACCTCCTCACCATCCGGATTTGCGCCACCCCGAGGAAGCGCCGCCACCGGAACCGCCGCTGCCCGAGGAACACCGCCGCGCGCCCACGACGGGAAGACCATCTACAGCCGTCAGGAGCCCGAAGCCGGACCCCATCAGCTGCCCTAGCCGCCCGCAGCCCGCGCCTCCTGGATCCAGATCCGGCCGCCGGCCGACGGCGATCCGCGCCGCCAGGCGCGCCCCTCCATGGCAGCCACCGCGCCACCACAAGAGTTCACGGAGCCGGCGAGCCGACGCCACCCAGAGCGCCAGGATCTGCGCCGCTGAGCCCCGCCATAGCCAGGCGCCTCCGACGGCCAGCCGTCCCGCACCGGCCGGGGGGGTCCGCGAGGAGGGGAAGGAACGACCCCGTCATCGCCTATGCCGGCGGCGACTCGGGGCGGCGGCGTGGAAGGGAGAGGCCGGAGGAGGAGGGGCTGGGGGCCGGCGGTAGGGTTCCTCCCCGTCGCCTCACGGGGGCGACGCGGGAGGACGAGGGGACGAGGCGTAGTACGTGTCGAAAAAATCCGTAACTGCAAGTCTGCAACTGTCAAACATCATAGTGCCCACAAAGTGAAACAGAAGGTGTAAGCATAACTGTTCTCAACCTCGAGTAAAAGTAATCTTTGTCTCTCCAGGTACCGCTCTCTATCAACTACTCCTACAATCCTACACCATGAAACTATGAAGCCAATGACGAGAGAAGTTCTGATGAAGGACGTGGAGACAAAGTCATGTGGAGGAGAACGTGGCAGATTCGATGATGCTGAGAACGATATAGTGTTGTAAGTACAATCTTCATCGTAGCTAAGCAGCTTGCATACTTATTGTATACATGTGTTCTCCCCAGAGCTACCAAGGTCACCGCAGCTCCCAGCTCTAGTACCATCACTATAGTATCCGTCGAATGGCAATATGACTTCAAGTGGACAAAGCAAGACACGACATCGCAAACTGTTTTCAGCTCATTTTTCCTTCACCCCCATGACTCTCATGTTTTTGTTTTCCTCCAATATTTTAGATGGACTGAAGCTAAAAACGTAAACAAATATGAACTCATATCAAACTCACTTTAACATCCTAGGGCAGGGGTAGTATATATAGGACTTCTATGCATCTCTAATCTATTCAGCTCTTGTTATGAAACAAATATAGTGATGGTACCATTTATCATGCAATTTTTACCATGTGACTGGGACTGCAGAATGGTGTGGCCGTACCATTCTACTTCCATGCTTAGCTTCCCATATCTTGTCAAATACGAAGTGAAGGTAAATATCGCGTGTGGTTGGAGGCAACTCACACCAAATGAATGGGACGTGTCCATAATAAGAGAGTGGTGGAACGACAATAGCATTTGCAAACATGCTAATCCCGAATGGTCCGAAGTAACCGATCTTCGAAGACCTTATTATGCATGTTATGCTATTTTTAGTCATACCTACCATCACTTGACTGGCAAATAAAAACACTTAGTTCTCCAAAACCATTGCCTCATGAAAGAATTGCATGAAACGGATATTGATACGATTTAAGTTTTTCGGTCCCTCTCGAGATCAGTGTGTCAGGGCAAAGAAACCTAGATAAAAACATTGGAGAAAGTGAGGCGTAAAACGGGAAATTATTAATAGTAAGTGAATGTTGATGTACAAAAGCAAATCAGTTCTGAATAAATAAATGGATATTTTCTTCTTTCTGCGTTTTAATGTTTTCTTCTCTTGGAAGAGGCTAGCAGTTTTAACATCATGATGGCCTGTCAACCAACATGTGGCTTGATGGTTAGGACGACAGTGGTATCCCCGGCCCATCAGGGTTCAAGTTCTAGTCTTGACTTTGGTGCTCGCATTTTCCTGAACTTATTGCAGGCCTTTCGGCGATGTCCGTTCAGTGGGAAGAGACGTTCATGTCGCCTACGAAGGCGTTTGTGAAGACTTCGTCAATCTCAACATGATGTATTGGCTCAGTCTCTCGGAGGGACTCATAGGGTGTACATGCGTGCGTTTATAGAGATGAGTGTATATGTGTATGTATGAGTGTCTGCTCCTGTACTGTGTTAATAAAAACATCATGGTGGCCTCGGGAAAAAAGGCATTTACTCCATGTGTTACACATTTTTTTGTAAATAAAAATGGCACATGACCCTGGACTGCACAAATACATATCGTTATAGTTCTGAATGATGTCATGAAGAGAAAACAAAGGCTTGATTTCTGACAATAACTTATTTATTGAAAATAGTACATGAGTCCCGGGTGCACAAAATCTAAGTTAATTCGTTAGCCTTACCGTCATCTTCACAAGGATAGGGACTCTTGGATATCAAAACACCCTTAGAGTGCTTAACAAGGTTATAATTAGGATGAGGCATTTCTTATTACCCGCATCAAGTTTACCTACTTTTCTTGGAACTAAATATCTAGTCTACCATAACTACAGCATCAAACATCAGAATGCACACAAAATGATAATTAATTAAAGAAGTAAAAGGGCCCCTTTGTAACTCATCCCTTTTTAATAGTGATATATAAAATATACTTCTGTCACCGATTTGCGCCTACATCGATTATTTCCAGTGCTGACAAAGAAGTCGAACTGTCATGTCCCGCTAGTGGAGATAGAGGAACCACATACCGGAGAGTATAATTTGGGAGAAGGGGATGAGTAGAAGAGAGGAAGAGGGAGAGATGCAGAACAGAGTGAGTAAGAGTTCAGGCAATTCTCATTTAATCGATACGTTATAGAGATGGCACTTGCCCCTTTTAAACACACATGCAGTCTCTTACAAGTCGAACCCTCGAGTCCATATAACCAGTGCACTACTAGATGGTCTTCTTACAGCTCACTCATCCAGTCCTCCTCGACCTGCGCGCTCCGCCGATTGGGATATGATTGACATGTGTGCCCATCGTTGAGGGCACATGCGTGACACGAACATTGCTCCAGGGTCTCCACAAAGCTCCCGTTTTCCACGTTGTCATGCCTACAAGACACAGTCAGACCTTTGGCAACCTATTGCTTCAAACACATATTCTTGAATTATGTGCCTGGAGGTGTACTCACTGTATGGTGGGTGTTCTTCCGAGAGCTATAAAGGTCACTGTGTCTCCTAGTTCGTGTTCCATCGGCATACCCTGTAGATTGGTAATCCTACTTCAAGTGGACTGAGCAAGGCACGGCAATGCAGTTGGTTTTCAGCTCCTTTTCCGTTCGTCTCCTTAACTCTCGCATTTTTGTTTTCCTCCAATATTTTACATGTAATAAATATGTTAAAGACGCAAGGGAAAACAAGATTTCATATCACTCACTTTTCACATCCTAAAGAAGGGTATATATAAGGCTTGTACACATCTTTAATCTTTGTTAGCTCCTCTTATGAAACAAATATATTGTGGGCACGAGATATGTGTTGAGCATGCCATTCACGAATCGTTTATCATGACATATTTATCATGAGATTAGACTGCAGAATGATATGGCCACTCTAGTTGCATGGTTAGTTTCCAATCTCTTTCCAGGGAAATATCAAGGGAGCTCACAATTAAAGAATGTACAACAGTTTCTAAATGAGTCTGTGGTTGAAGGTCAAATGCATTTCCAGACAGGCTAATCCTGAATGATCCAAGTAACCAACCTTCAAGGAATGGTGTAACAAAACTTTCTGAGATTCCAAAACATAACCCAGAGCGGCTTGATATCGACTTGGTTAGCGTTTTGTCAAAAAAAAAAAATGTGCCCACCACCATACCATCACCATGTCATTATTAAAATTCAAAAAAAACATGTCATTGTTGCAATGTGCCCACCACCATCCTCTCTATAGCCCCCCATCGTACCCGAGCACGACGACTGGGCGCGCCCAAAAATATCATTGCACGAGCATATCTGATTTTTCGGTCGCCAAAAAAGCGTTCCAAAAACACGCTGGACTAAACTGCACAAAGGGGCAATGCAAAAGACAGGTGACAAGGTAAATGTAAAGCACCACTAGATCAACCACTAGCAGATCCAACGGCCATTAAGCGCCAACGAGCAAGTCTAACAGACATAAAGGCAGATGCTACCAGTAAGTTTAATCCATTTGGTAGAGAGAGAGAGAGAGACCCTGCTGATTTACCTTAAAGAATGCATGAAGTAATAATACATAGCTATGAGTACTTTTGCTGCTTGAGCAGGAAAATTAGTGTGTTCCTTCCATAAAGAAGCTGAAACTTCTAGAATACAAGACATGATCAGAAGCTGGATATTATCAGCAAGGAAGATAAGTAAAGAATAAAATCCAAAGGTGTTATATCACTCTGTTGATATGCGAGCAAGGAAGCCAGTGGGTGTTTGAACTGTCTTTATATGACAGCAACTCAGCCTAGATTTTGCGTGTACAAACAATTCATTTCATCTCATCCATGTAGGCTAGCAAAATTGTGAGCTGCTATTCAATTCAATTTTGAGATTTTTTCGAGATTTTGGTATATCAAACTTCCAGTCCAGCCCCCGTGCTCTGTATCACGTCAATGTGCGCTCTTGCTGCTGCAGTAGCCTTCGACATGGGTAGCCTCTTCACACCTCCACTCACATATATTGATACATACATATTTACAGATGGACAAGGCAAACATCCTAGCCGACGCAAAGAAGCAATCAGCGATTTTATGATATGTTCTTAAGAGGCTAAATCTGTCAGGTGCCCACAGAGGACACGTGCCGCCGTCGGTGCAAGCGGCTAAATTTTGCGATACATTCTTAAGGGGGCTAAATCTTTTAATACAGGCTCGAAAGTGGCTAATTATGCAAACAAAGCAACCACCCCAGCCGATGCAAAGCAGCAATCAGCAAGATACTCTTGCTGATACCAAGATACACATCACCATTTGGCTGAAAACAACCTTTGAAGCACAGAAAACGCAGTCCAGAAAAGTAAGGTGATTCAAGTTCTTGTGCTTTAACTACGCCCTCGTCCCACCGTCCTTAAACCCACCTGAAAAGTGACGAACAGAGTGAGATAAACAGATAGCTGGGCAAGTGACAAAAGGTAAGTATCGCCCAGAAAGCCCCATGATCTTTGCAAGCATAGTGAAAACACATTTAACAAGCCAAGCTTCTGTATTTATTTCATAAGCATCGACAAGAAGCTCACTCATTTATGGCCATACATCTCAATTGCATTCTCACTCTAACCAAGATTAAGATGTCATAGCAGAGATGCATAACAGGCTTAGCTCAGATTGTGGCTCGGCCTTTGTCTACAGTCTGACATATCACACACAGTTTACAAAGAGATGTAGCTCACCATTCACAATTCAATTGCACAGCAAGGAGAATTCACTCTAACCCAACCCCAACAAGAGAAGTAAAATATGGGATATTGATCACAAATATTGAACGTCGCATACTTCATCTTTTTGGTATGGTATAATGAAATTATACACAAGCTAATAAGAATACAGTTTGGAATCTACAATCTACCAAGACATCCATTTTCAAAATGTACTACCTCTGTACCAATCCAGGTAAACTTATATTATAATGCAGGTAAACTTTGTGCAGTATATATACACTGATATCCAAATTCATTTCTAACAACAACATCATAGCCTCACCTTTCACGCACATTCCCTTTTCTTACTTCTTCTTCCCCTTCCCTTGACCGGCGGCCTACCCCGTGATCGCCCGATGGGGCCTCCGCCTCCGCGTGAACGCAAACTCCCCGAGCTTATGTCCGACCTTGCCTTCGGTGATCTTGCAGTGGACATGGGCCTTGCCATTGTAAATGAGCACGGAGGAGCCGACGAACTCCGGCAGGATGGAGGACCAGCGGGACCAGATCTTCATGCCGTTCAGTTTCTCCCTCTTCTTCTTTATCCTCTGCAGGAACGCGTCGACGAACGCCCCCTTCCATAGAGGCCTTGAGCTGCACGCAGCAGCAGCAGCAGCAGCAGCAGCTTGGGTGGGGCATGCATTGGGTTCAATGTTGAGCAAGCAATGCATATGCATGGTGAGCTTGTGATGGTAGTGGTTACCTGAAAGCACGAGTGAGTGCTCGGAGCGGCGGAGACGCGGCGTGCTGGACCAGATCGCGCGGTGGAAAGGAGGAGCTCAGGAGCACATCAGATCAGCATGGGCGGTGAGGAAGATTTGCATTTGAGCAAGGAGCGAGGGTTGGAGGGGGAGGCGGCACCTGAGAGATGGCGGCGCCGCCGGCGGGGAGGGCGTGGTCGGACCTGGCAAGCCTGGAGGCGACGAGAGAACCAATCGACGACATGGCTGCGCTGCGCTGCGCTCAGGCGTGGGATCGGGGAGCGGGTGGCAGCGGCATGGAGACCGACGGAGAGGAGGAAGAAACCGAAACACAGGCCCAGTGGGCCACGAAAGGGAAGAGGAATGGGCCTAGCTAGAAACTACTAGATAGAATTCAGGCCGAACGCTATAAGAGCATGGTTAATGGTATAGCCCACAGCCGACTACATGAAATTGCCACGTCAAATTTGATGACTTTTTTTCAAAATTGGTGAACTTCTTTCAAATCTGATGAACTTTTTTTTCAAATTGATGTTGTTTTTTCAAATTTGATGTTCTTTTTTCAAAAATTTGTGAACTAATTTTAAAAATCGGTGAACCTTTTCCAAATAGATTAACTTTTTAAAAAATATGAACTAAATTCGTGAACTTTTTTTGAAATATAAAGAACTTTTTTTCATTGAAAATAGACATTTTCCAAGTTGTTTTCAAATAACTCAAAATCTCAATGGTATAGTAAATGGCTGAGTAATAAATAGCACGGTTGCATTAGTTCTAAAAGAATTCGCGATGCTATTTTCCACCAGCGTTCTGATGCTCTAGTGGTTAATCTATGCAATTACAGGATGTGCGGCGCGAGATTGATTCCCCATACTGCCAATTTTTCACGTGGTTTTTTCGCGGACGAATTTGTTGCTGGGCCGAGCGTAGAAACAGCTCACAGAGGGTGCATTATAGGCGCTATCTCCACGTTCGGGCAGCTGCAGCCCAGCAACTCACCTACGCAGCGCCAAACTACCTACTTGGAGGTACCCAAGGTCGAATAATGTCTCCGCCCTTGCATTCATACGGCGCTCCCTGTTGACTACGCACCTGTCATATTCGAAAGCTGAAAGCAAAGCAGTGCTAACACCAGATGCATTTTTGTAAATCAAAATTATACTTTAGTTGCTTCTCGGTTAACTCCAAGCGACAAGCCTCAGTTGAACAACAACCCATTCGCACTTCGCAGCCGTAAGTCAGATTAGCATGTTCCTGACGCAGCGGAGCGCTCCGTCTAGTACTGAATTTTATGCTAGGTGTATTCTCCCCAGAGCTAAAAACGTAACTGTAGCATGCGGCCCCTAGTTCTAGTTCCATCGGGCATCAGCGCTTACCCTGTCAAGTGGTGATCTGATTAGAAGTGGACTAAGCAAGACACGTCATTAACAATGGGTTTCAGCTCCTTTTAACTGAACCTCCTTGGCTCTCACTTTTTTGTTTTCCTCCCATATTCCAGATGGACTGGAGCTAAAGATGTAATAAAATCTGAATTCATATCAGACGCACATGGAAGTCGTAAGGCAGGGGTACGTATATATAAGACTTCTAAACATCCTGTCTTTTTTATGAACATGCGATATGTGTTACTATGAAACAAATATGTTCTGAACATGGGATATGTGTTGAGCAAGCCATTCAGGAATCAAATTTATCATGTGAGTAGACTTAGAATGATGTGATTTTTCTACACGCACGTTTACTTTTTGATCTATTGCCAAAACAAGGTGAAGAGAAATACCATGTTTTGTTGGCAGGAACTCACATCAAAGGAATGAAGAGAAGTCCCTAATTGAGTGAGTGGTAGAACAGCAATTGCATTTGCAAATAGGTTAATCTTGAATGATCCAAAGTAATCAACCTTCATGTAGTAGAAGAACTCAGTATGCATGTGATGTTTGTTTCAGTCACACTTACCACTTGACTGGCAAGTAAAAACAGACACTTTTCCAAGGCTATTGCATCATGAAAGATGCGAGAGAAGTGGAAATTGACTCATTTTTAGCAAGTTTTTGGCTCCCTTCAACATTGACATATCGTTACAAAGAAACCTACAAGAAAACATTGCAGAAATACGTAAAATTGGAAAATGATTATACTAAATGATTGTCCAGTACAAAATTCACATCGATTTAGAATAACGATCATTTCTTCTTCTTTACGCTCTTCTTAGATCTGCACTTGCAATGAGCTAACAGTCTTTCCATCGTCATGGCATCAGAAAAAAAAAGGCATTGCTCCATTTGTTGTATGAATTTTTGTAAAAAAACACACATCAGCCTAGACATCACAAGTCCACATTCTCTCCTTATTTACTAACTTAAGACCAATTTGGAACACGCAAATTTCACACGAAACAATCCATTTGGAAAGAGTTGATTTCGCACAGACAAATTTGGATTCATTACATTGCTACTCCCTCCGTCCCAAAATANNNGACTCAACTTTATACTAACTTTGTACTAAAGTTAGTACAAATTCGAATCACTTATTTCGAGATAGAGGGAGTACATTAATTGGATCAGAACTAGAATACCTTACAGAACTAATGATGATCTTAAGGAATGCAAGAACAAATAACATAGCTCTGAGTACTTTTGTTGCCTGGGCAGGAAAACAACAATGTTCCAATGTTCTGAAGCTCTGAGTACTTTTGTTACTATTTTCCACTAGCGTTCTGAAGCTCTAGTGGTTAATCTATCCAATTACAGGATGTGCGGCGCGAGATTGATTCCCCATACTGCCAATTTTTCGCGTGGTTTTTTCGCGGACGAATCTGTTCCTGGGCCGAGCGTAGAAACAGCCCACAGAGGATGCATTATAGGCGCTATTTCCACGTTCAGGCAGCTGCAGCGGCGAACA
>CBMN010003123.1:0-11444 GCA_000582825.1 Hordeum pubiflorum | reverse complement strand
CTCCGGCGGCCGCGGCGAGGAAGCAGAGGACGGGCAGTCTGCGCTGTGTGTTGTGGCTGTGTGTATGGCGCTCCCTCCCTGTGTAAGTACGTTTCGCGGCCTCGCGACCGCGCGCGTACGGGGTACGGCGTACGGCGTAGAGCGGGAGGGGAGAGGAGAGCGGGCGCGGTGGTGGTTGGCCCAACGGCCGGTGGCTGCCGAGGGAAAGCGTCCGGCTGAAATGATCGTGCCCGGGCAGTTTTGACTTTGCTGCCCACCGCCCACACCAGATTTATTCATTTCTGGACGGGGGAGGAGGAGGCCGGCCCGGACTGCACGGTCGCAGCAGCCACATGTGCTGCTGGTGGTGCTGTGCTACGCGGCGACGTGGTACGCCTTCCGATCTTCTCGGCCCGCCCTCCCCCCGTCAACGATGCACGCCTCCTTGACCCATGAACAGTAGCGCACGCAAATGTGATGTTAGGCGGCGGCTGACCCGACCCGGCAAAAGGCGTTCCGTCATGGCCGGCTGCTTTCGCTGGCATGTCACCTGACCTGACACGCAGACGCCGACGATTTTTGACCATCTACATTTTCCGACGATGATGGATTCCGCTCACCATGGTCCCTTTCGAGGAAAGCTTACAACGGCGTCTGATAATGCGTTTCACTCAGTCGGTCAGGCTCAGGCTCAGGCTCAGGCAGGCACTCAACTGTAGTAAACTTGAACGAAAGCAACCAAGCGAGGGCGCCTTTACAGAATGTAAACTGTATCCCTTTTCTTTTCTCCCCTTTTAATTAAAGCTAAAGGTTTTCAAATTACATGCCACCATGGCGGCACAAGCATCTGTTACAACAAGCATTATTTTCTTCGACTGTAAGACTGACTGTATACAGGCATCACCAGCGCCCGTTGTTGGCCTGCCGGCGATACACCGCGGCGGGGCCCCCGTTCAGCCCACTTGCCAGGCTACTGTAGTCCCCTATCTGGTGGAGTTGTTGCGGGAACCCATTTGCGCTCAACGATCCGAGATTCATCGACGACGGATTGGCAGAGCCGCCATGTCCGTACAGCCAAGGCTTCGACGGGCTCATGTCGGACAGGCCACCGTTGGTGGCATATGCGTCCAGCGAGGAGAACTGCATCTCCCTCGCCCCCTGGAGAGGGCTCATGTCGTAGGCCCTCGAGTACCCATCACCATAGTACCGATCGGTGGAATTAAACCGACCGGGACTGCTGGCAGAAGCCATCATCTCTGGATCTGCCAGGCTGCCTCTGCTAAACCGCCCAGGACTGCCGACAGAAGACATCTCGGAATCTGCCAAGTTTCCTCTGCTAAACCGCCTCAAACTACTGACAGAAGCCATATCCAAATCTGCCAAGTTGCCTCTGCTAAACCGCCCGGGACTGCCGACGGAAACCATCTCTGAATCTGCTATGTTGCCTCTGCTAAACCGCCCGGGACTGCTGACAGAAGCCATTTCTGAATCTGCTATGTTGCCTCTCAGCGAAAATGGCAGCCCATAGGCATGGTAATCATGGTGTGTAGGCTCTGCCGAACTGCCATTGCTCTGTTCCTCGTTGAGCAAATCATTAATGATGTCAAGGTGCTGATATTCTTCAGCAACTGGCGCCTGTGGCTGCTGCATGACAAAACTGACAGGACTCTGTCTAGGTGGTTGCAATCCTCCAAACCTGCTGAAGTTTTCTGTTTCAGTACCCCGGGTCTGCTGATAAGCATCATCTTTCCATGTTTGTTGATACGAATGACCATTTGTCGTCCGTTGGTAAGGTGAATCGTCCCTCCAGAGATGATTGTTGATGCTACTATCACCTTTCCATGGTTGCCAACTATCAAGTGTATCTGAGTTCCCCAACCCAGACTTAAATCCATGCCTAGCTGACAACAACTGATCGTTCCTCCCAGCAGGAGGCATCATTAATGACGCAGTTGATGCATATGTTGACAGCGGCTGCGAAAGGGCAGTACCTTGTCCCAGAGAATTTGTCTGATATGAAAGATTTGAAGAGGTTGTACCCACACCAGGCTTACCAAGGATGGCATTACGGTAGGTCTGTGGAACATACGCTGGGGCGGAAGGGGAAGGATCATTTCCTGATCTTCCAGCTGCTTCACTTGCTGAGCGCGAAAGAAATGTAGATACTTGAACTTGTGGGGTAGCTGGTACAGTTGTTCTTGGTGTAGGGAATACAGGGGCACTTGAAGGCCTTGATGTTGTGACAGCAACCTCAGAAACTCTGGTGGATGTGACCTTTATTGGAGTGGTCTCTTGCCGAGCTTCAGAATAAGCGGTGGAAGAAGTTTGTGGTGATCCTGAGGGAAGTGGAACAGCTTTATCAACTTGTGGTAGTCTTGGGGGGGCTGGTATGGATTTATCAACTTGCGGTGATCTTGAAGGAGTGCCAGCATCCTTAGCAGATGGTGGTGTTATTGGGGCAACTAGAGAAGATGTACCAGCTGATGGAGATTTTGGAGGTACCAGATTAGCTTTATCGGTCGCTGGAGATTTCAGAGGAACCACAGCAGCTTTAGCAGCTACTGGAGATTTTGGACGAACTGAAGTAGCTCTATCAGTCGGTGTAGATTTTGGAATAACTGGAATAGCTTTATCAGTCAGCAGAGATTTTGGAGGAACTGGGGTAGCTTTATCAATCAGCGGAGATTTTGGAGGAACTGGGGTAGCTTTATCAGTCAGCGGAGATTTTGGAGGAACTGGAGTAGCTTTATGAGTTGGCGGAGATTTTGGAGGAATTGGAGTAGCTTTATCACTTGGTGGAGATTTTGGACGAACTGGAGTAGCTTTATCAGTTGGAGGCGATTTGGGGGGAACTGGAGCAGCTCTATTGATTCGTGGCGATCTTGAAGGAAGAGAAACATCTTTATCTGTATCAGTTGGAGTTGATTTTGAGCCAATCGGAGGGGCCTTTGTTGATCTTGAAGGAAGAGAAACATCTTTATCGGGTTGTGGTGTCAAACTTGATCCTTGATCTTTGTTTGAAACTGGGTCAACCTTTGTCCTGGCAGGGGCCTTACCAGGCACAGCTTCAGTACTCAAGGTGGCTGGTATGCCTGAAACAGCTTCTTCTGGCACACAATTGGCCAGAGGGACATCCTTATTGGCTGTTCCATTGGCTTTTACATCGTCCGTAACTTCAGGGGAATGGTCCGGGCTCTTCAGAACATCAGGTGGCTTCTCCGTAGAACTGGATGAGGAGGACGACCCATTTGTCTTTGTTTGAGATTCCATTGCTTCAAAATGAGCTTTGAAAAGTTTTCTCCCCTCGATGTTTTTCTGAAATATACATAGAGAAAAACAGGTTACAGAAATGAATTGGTTAAAGCTACGAAGCAGGAAGACAAGACCCAGGCAGTGCATCTGCTACGAGTGACTACTGTACATACATTTATCTGTATCTTATGCACTCAACCAGACACTACTCATCCTACATGCGGGGTGATGATATGGGATAGGAAAGAAAAACAGAACCTTTTTGCAGTTAAAAATTGTTTCTACCTTAGGCCGTAGATATACTTGTCCACTTGACAAACAAAAAACATGTAACAAGTGCATGGACATCATCAACCAGCAAAGCGCAGCAAAGGAGTTAGGAACAAGTCTAACTTAACCATTTCGAAATTAATTTCAAACCATCAAATGCTAGAGGTTATAGAAGTACATAAGGGCAATGGGAAACATATATTCCATATCTATCAAGTTTAAAATCAATTCTTATGATTCAGATCCTTCAACAGAAAATACAGCAGAACTTTGAATGTCGTGACAATATAAAGGCAAATGATTTTCAAAAGAGCTTCACCTCATGTAGACGCTGCCCCAGCTCACGAAGTCTATCTTTCAAGGTGAGCAGAACAGTATCCCGATCCAATTTTGGAGCAGTACCACAGCCAGAACTATTGCGATCTGAGCTACCAGTAACACTGGAGGACGGAAGGCAATCATCTTCTTCAGTGTAGCTGATAATGCTTATGCCCTTGTTACGCTGATTTTTTCCTCTGCACACAAGTCCAGTTAGCCCAGGTGCCATCTTTTACAAGAACAGTGCAAACTTTAAACATAACGTCTTCACCTACCTGTTTGGTGACAAGTGATTCCTGCTGTCTGGCAAATTGTTTGTTTTGCTGTGAATACCATTCATAGCGGTAGAATCAGCCGAAAATGCTGATGAGTTAGCCTCCATAGAGGAGACTCTCTTTCCATTCATAGGTCTAGAACTGTCCAAATGATCTGGCCCATCTGAAGCACCCTCTTCCAAGGTAACGCCAACCTTCAGTGCCACTTCTTCTGCCTGCTTAGATGGTAAGCCATCACTGTCATCAATTGTGATTTCGTCGTTAAGTCTTTCCAGAATTCTTGCTTCAGATTTATCTTCTCTTTCCTTGTCTTTAACCTTACGGTTGTTCTTCTTCTGTTTGGCCTGAAAAAGAAATAGTTTCAGAATATACCAGCAGAAAACAAGAACAATGCAATAGCACAGAAAGCATCAACCAAAGAATGAGATATTAGACCAAGGGTATTTAAACTAAAAAAATACATATTAGAAATGAAACCATGCACTAAACTACTAAAGGATCCTTGAGCCAAACATAAATCATAATAACTTCATCTTCTTTTTAAAACCAATTTTTAAGAATGTGTAGCACAAAACGTAACCAACATAGGACTAAGATCAAGTGCTAATACTTGTGTCTCTAATATCACATAAAGGGGAGGAGATAGGTAAAATCTGTGTTGTCAATAGTTCTTGGACATCCTCGCAACAAAATAATGTTAGCTGTGTGGGTAGATATGAAACCATGGTATCATAGACCAGAAAGAAAGTTATTCCTCGGTAACACGAGATGACATGCATGACATGCTATACATCTATAGGTTAAAGGCTCTTTCAAACTCGGGAAACTTATGCAGGTTTTAGCTGGACTATGGGCCAAGTTCATCACAAGACATCAAGCTAAGTACTTTAGGTGTTTTCACAACATAGCTGAGAACTCACAGAGAAGCAAGTTAAAAACTACTCCCTCCATTCCAAAGTAAGTGTCGTGGTTCTACTCCACGACACTTATCAGTAGGGAAGGATATGAAAAATTGCGACCCCGATGAAAAATGTAAAATATAGTGCATAACTGAAACTCCAAAGTCCAAATGATGCTTTAGCACGCGTCAAGACCAATCAAATGCATAAAAAGAACTATAAATTCTAACTCGCGATGACTCAATAAATTAAGTTTGATAATTCTTGAGCAGGAAAATTGTTCCTGAAACTATATATAGCTGTTAGCTAGAGAGTTCGTCCCTACTGTGGCATTCCTAAATAATAATGGTGATACAATAGTCAACCTAACAAACTAAGCAGAAAAAGGCACATAAAAAATTAACCTGCTTTTTCTTTGCACGCTTGTCCTTTTCATTTGCACCACCGCCACGCTTTCCCTTCGTCTCATTTTCAAGTCCTGCTGCTTCCTCCTCGCGGATTAGCTCTTCTTGCCTCTTCAAAGCAACAGCTTCTTGGTATGCAACTTCAATTCCACTGGCACAAGCAGTATGTAAGAATCAGAAGCAACAGATAGTTGATCACATTACAGAACAATTGACCCACAGTTGAAGATTCATCTACCTAACTTTCTTTCAAACTTATGTAGAAGAAACACCTTTAATTTTCATTTGTAAACTATAACCAAAAGAATAACAGTTTAGGCTATTTTGAGCTAGATAAAAGTATGGCCCTTGCTTCCTTACAAAATCACCAAAACATCATTCATCAAATACAGATGGTGGAGCACAACCTCACCAACAAAAAACTAACTTGTGCCACAATCTTATACTTCTTCCAGCCGCAGTAAGTGCTGTTTCAGAACTGAATGGTACCCAAAATACAATTGACCACCAGTTTCTACTATAATATATTGTAAAACCTATTGTTTTTTGTTTTTTCAGAAAAAATCTGATCATATCACGTTCATGTGCCTAACCTAATTGTTCATTTAGATAACTGACCTAAGGAAAAATAGTTTGGCTGCACACCAATCTAGCACAGTTCTTATGTTTTGCTTCGTCAAGTTTTTGTTGCTAATGAGTAAACATAAATTTTAGTACAATAAGATACTCAATATAGGATTAATCAATTCAGCACCTTTTGTAGTACTTCGTAATTGGATACAATTTAAGCTTTGAACATTCAGATCAGACCAACTAAAAATTGGCTCTAAGTTTCATAAAGTTTGCTATGTCCAGGTTTTTTGCCCCTAGCTAAATCTTGAAACTTCAAGGTTAACCAGCTGTATTAAAATGTTCAACTGCTCAAGACTCTGAATAAACCAACCGACAAAGCTTGAGGAACAAACAAATACTTATCACTTGTGATCTTGGCGAATATAATGAACTAGCTTTAACTTTAAGTAACAAGATCAATATACACAAGACAGTTGTTACCTAAATATGTGAGATAGCACAAATGTTTCAAGTATCTTCCGCCCAAGCTCAGTTAGGCGTCGTTCTTCGCGCTCCATAGAGATTTTGTTAACCTCGCCAGAACTACCATCCTATGAAGATGGGCATAGTTACAAAATGATTAGGTGTGACAGTGATTTCACTGCAACAATTGAGTAAAGTTTCAAATTTGAGCACTATAGATATTACAATATTGTATGATAAATACAAGCTCACCAGTACCTGTTGTACCGAGCTAGTTAAAACAACATCATAAGTCCACCCCAAACCAACATATCATTCAGTGAACATATACTAGGCAGTTCAAACAAGAACACATAACCTTTCTTTCAACAACAGAAGAAATTGGACGAGCTGCAGTAAGATAGGTATTGTGCATATCACAGAAGGAGGTACAGAAACTAGGCTACCAGAACGACATATTGCAAATCCAGTAGACAAACTTTGTAAATTAGATTAACAAACAGTATGCATAGATATGTGACATATGTCTAAGACACTAGCAAGTAGCAAAAAAAAAATCCTAATAAACTGGAAAAAAATGTTGCAATATATCAAAACTCATTAACTATACCTTCATGCGGCTCTGGGAACATTTGTCATCCTTTGGAGATACTGGCTGACAAGGCAAGGGTTCCAAGGCTGCTCTCTCAAGTAAGGTTATAACATCACTAGCTAAAACGAATATGTCCGTATCAACATGGACCATGGGTGGAGGTAGTTCGTCCAATTCTGCTATTTGTGTTCTCCCTTTCTTGCCCTTGCTCTGGTATTCGAGTGCCTTCAGACCCGTATACAAAGAGTCCATCACTAATGTTGAAGTGACCTCTTTCTCTACAAAGAAATGTTTCACCAATACTTTAAGTATGGTATCAGTCTTCTCTCTGGACATACGGTGCCTGGTTCTTGGGTCAATTGCTGACCAGAATGCACGAAAACTGTAAGGCCAACAAAGATTTCAACATGTAAGCATAATAGGAACATACGGGCAACATTAATTTATTGTGATATATACTAGAAAATATAAGGGCGTCACCTGGACCATCTGATTTTGTCCTCAATGAGCTTGGTAAGTTTATTTCTTCGTTCCTCGATAAAACGTCGGTAAATTTGTTCTATATTGGTTGTATAGACACGGAGCAATTCTCTTCGATAAGGACGATCAAGGCAACGAAATGGTCTGTCCACTTTCTCCCTTCAATATGAAAATGTAGAGCAGTCTAATGTTACGAGGATAGTTTGCAGTTGATTCTAAATATCAAGAAAAACAGAAGCGGCTATCTACTATATAAAGTAGCAGAGCATGAACCATCTGGTCTGCATGAGTTACTCAAAGATGACCAAAAGAACAAGACACTGAAAATACATGCATTACAAGCCCACCATGGGAATAGCCGAGTATGAATTATAGGAAGAAAAATTGGCATTTTCACCAATGATGTTCTTGCGAACACATGCTCAAATGAATAGGGCCAAGTCCAACAGTTCCCTTCTGAGACATAAATTAGAGGCACCATGATGAACAATTTAGCTATCAATCATGAGCATAGAAAGATTAACTACCTGATAACTTGAACTTGAGCAATTATTTCAAGAACATCGTCCACGAGAAAACCATCCTGGATCTTTGACAGCTCCATAAATTTTTTCCAACCCCAATCATGTTCCTTCTTCCAGAACCTATGCAAAGTATCTACAAAAATTACTTCATTAACGCCTGAACAAGGTGACAAGATAGATAGATGTACTGTAGCTTCTATGAAGAGAACAAACCAAGTTCAGCTCACCTGAGTATTTAATTTTCTTAGGATCCATATTGCCTACAGCTATGGTGAACTGTGCAAAATGGCTCCATCCTGAAATTTTCATACTAGAGTCAGATAAGTAATTTCCAATATGTGTGCAAGATAGCAGCAAACATGGTAACATCAAACCTGGTAGGAGTTTGTCATGATTAGCAACACAAAGAAACAATGACAAGTGATTGGAGACATCACATCCTTGAGGGTATACAAGTATATACCTGTGAAATAACAATTGGAAACAAGGGAATCAGTATCTGTGCATACAGGGAAGAACATATATACACCAGAAAAATGAGTCATGAAGCTTTCAGATTTGTTCATTAAGCCCTCAGCGAAGCTAAAAACCTTTCTGATGGTAAAAATGGAAATTTTAGTGTCCAGAAAGAGACAGAATCGGTATCTTATACCAAGACACGCTGTGCCAACAGTAACAGAATAATCAAAACAGACATATCAGGACCATTTACTTCCAATCGTTACTCCCACCCACGTGAAACAAATACTCTGGTACACACTGTAAACCAAACATGTCAAAACATTGCACATGGGCGAAAAGGATTATGTGGCGCTCTCCAATCTCCATCTTAAGGAACAAAGTTTTTTATTCAGAACATACACTCCTTGGGAAAGGGTCAATACATCAGCAGAACATGCAGAGGTAGGCTTTATAATCAGAAACGACTGGGGTGCACAGAATGACAGAAAGGAAAACATAGCTAGACAAAATTGTGCCCAAATTATGTTTTATAAATATCAACATGAGAAAAAACAAACAGATGGCCCACTATCTACAGCGAAGCAAAATAATATAAGCATCATTACTGCTATGCAGGAAGCAAACTCTTGAATTATATGTTACCACACGAGGCAAAAAGAAAATGCACAAGTTAAACCATGAAACACTGGCGTCCATGCATGCTGAGCTATCGAACAGAGTCAAAGCTATAATTTCACCACAACATGTAGAACAAACGGCAGATTTCAACCCCCCTCCCCCCTCTCAGTTCCCAAGTCACATTTGAAAATAGTTCATTTACCAAAATCATTGGTCAAGTTGTCGAACAATGTTGTCCAAAAGCACTTTACCATTTATAACCACCAGCCTCAAATGGCTCACTTTTCATCTCTCTCTTCTTCTCCTTGGAAAAATTCTCAATCCTCCAAGTGTGCCGACCGTATAATTCTGAAGGTTTTGGGCCTGCTATCATAGTTGAGAGAAATGAGATAAAACACACAAAAAAAATACAGCTTCCAAATCTCAGAGAAACTAATCCTTTAAGAAATTCCAATCAGTAGCATGATAAGACTTGCATCATGGTAAGGAAAAAGAATTATCCATGCAGTGAAAGCAAATTTTGACACACGAAAATTTAATTTGGGCAAGTATCAGCATGCAAATTAACTATTTAAAAGATTATTTCAATTTTAGAATAGAAAAGATTGCATCAATGAGGCAACTAATGACATTATGAAGTGGCAGAAAAGAGGGCAGCCCGGTGCACGTAGCTCCTGCTTGCGCAGGGTCCGGGCAAGGGTCCGACAAGGTAAATAAATTATTTCATTGTAGAGAGAGACAGAAAGTGATTCCCAGTTTCAACTTGTAGAAGCTAATTAAGATGGCCAGTTAAAGACAGTGCGGAGTGACAAACAATGAGCATCACAAATCATTAAATTACTACGCAATATTTCACGCAATATTAAATGCATGGTATTTTAGAGTGCAATTGATTAGGTGCATATGGATAACCTCAACAAACAAATAAAGGCATTGTCACGTTTTATTTTATTTACTAGGGAATACTGGGAAAATAGCTTAATCTGTATATATGCTCTAATATGCATGTGGTCTGAGTTTAATCATAAATGATAAATGTCTTGAACCAACTGACATTCTGGTCGAACCATATCACGGTTTCAGCCTTTTTCATTAAAGACGGAAAATAAGACAAACTAAACCTCCCTGTATCTATATTTTCTACATTGAGAATCGGACACAACAAGACTTATTAAATGTGAGAGCCAATGCCAAACACTATCTATAATCATGCCCATGCTACGTTTGAGTGGTTAACCAGCATTTCTATTCATAGTTAGTATGGCAGTTAAGTCCCAGTGACTAGCGCGAAGCCACCTTGGATACCATGGCACTGCAAAATGAACCAATAGGTACTGATGAATGGGCCACAAGCTCCACCCTTACAACTGAACAAGATAGTTTGGTGCACATAGGAGGTATAGTGTATCAGTTGACCAGTTGGTGTTGGATTATTCGAACATGCCAATGATGTAAAGTTTCAAAAGGAAACACAACAATCCATACCAAAATAATGTCCAAAACATTTCGCGCCAAAATAACATGCTAACCAAACCATGCAACCATATACGTAAGTGCATTCACGCACCAGGATCATCGTCGTCGCAATCAGTGTCCCAAAATGGCGGGGACGTTGAAGGGCTTCCGCTCTCGCCCTGGTCGCAGGACCGCCACTCCGACAAGGACTCGCCGGACAGGCTGCAATCGTCATCCCTCATCCCAGCCGTGCTCGCGGAAGAATCATCGGTTGCTGAGGCACCGGCCATCAGCAAACCCCTCAGCTACTTCGGACAACCGTATCAGCGGCTGCACGCACAAACGACAACGGGATTAGCAATTCTGAGCTGACTCCAGCACACCACAATTGTAACAAAACCAGTACTCTCATCTCATCCGATGAGACCCCACGGCGGTATCAAGCCTACTAACTCCCGACAAAACCGTTATCATACCGACACAGAACCCACCGGCGGTATCAAGTCTAATAACTCCCAACAAAACCGTTATCAGCACGGCACGAAGCCCGCGTAAACAAGCCTATAGCAGTCCGTCCAGCCAGTACAGAACCTTCAAACCCTGGTCGAATTTGACAATCTGATGACCTCTACTTGGCTGGGGACAGCCTTCCATCCGCGAACTCCACGCTCTAGCTCCCTCTATTCCCCAACGCTACTCTGCCCCGCTCAACGGGGCAAGGGGATCTACCCGACACCCATTTCGAGAGACGCGACAGCCCGAGCTGACGGCGCCTCCCGGGTGTGCGAACAACCAGCTCGCCATCGGATCAGCCGGTGGGGGGGCGGCCAAGCCGAGCCGACACGCGACCGGCCGAACCCTAGCCCCCCACCCCCCACGAG
>CBMN010003120.1:0-11873 GCA_000582825.1 Hordeum pubiflorum | reverse complement strand
CACCCCCCGTCTTTCCCCGACGCCCCCTATTGGCCAGTCTACATGGTCAACACTCCCCGCCACCGATCTGCAGCGCAGATCTGTGCGTCTTCAAGCGGTACCTCCACGAGCCACCGCCGCCCTGCCGATGCGCCCCCCGCCCGCCGCATCTCTGACTTTCCCAACCTCCCTCCATCGCCGCAGCCGCAGAGGAAATACCTCGGCGTCCGCAAGCGGCCGTGGGGGACGTGGGTGGCAGAGATAGCAGACCGCGAGACCCACACCAAAAAGTGGCTCGGATCCTTCCACACGGTGGAGCTCGCCGCGCTCGAATAAGACCGGTGGAAGGTTCGGTTCCATGACGCAGAGGTGTGCCTTAACTTCCTATGGGGTGCCGCGCCCGTCCACCTTGTCCCGCTGCCACCCAGAGTGGTTAATGCAACCATGGCTCGGGAGGAGCGGGAGGCGAGGGAGTGCCTCGAGGTGGTGACTGTCGACGAGAAGTACATGACGGACCTCCGCCGCTAGTACCCTGAGCTTGTGAAGGCGTAGCGGGCGATCGTCGCGAAGCGCACTGTCGATGGGGAGGTCCTCGACATCTCTAGCGATGAGGAGCAAGATGGCGGCAAGGACGAGGAGGAGTACGACGTTGAAGAGAGGCGGTGCATCTTCCCCGACTCGGTCGACGATAGCACCGGCCCGGACACAATGGATAGTGGGATGACAAGGCAAGATTTGCTCGACCTAGCCAATGGTGATGATGATGGTGAAGGGTAGTTTAGTTCTTAAGTTTATTCTTTAAATTTCGATTGTCAAGACAATGTGTTTAATATCGGTTATCAAGACAATGTGTTCAATTTTAATTGTTTAAATTGAAAGTAGATTGAATTTTTATGTAAATTTGCTTTTTTACTTCGTATAAAGGGATTAACTAGGTTCAACCAAATCTTAATGGAATAAAAATACTCCACTAAGGGTTTACTCCGACGGATCCTTCGTTGTGTACAGGGGATCGATTAGAGTTGCCCTAAATAAACGTCGTGGAGTTGCAAGTTTTGTACTTATGTACTAGTCTAATTCGAGTTGTTTGTTTTTTCTAATGTTCAGAAGGTGGTTGTCCATCATTGCCGTCCCTGCAGGCTGCAACTAGGCTCAACTTCAATGGAGTTCACATTGTTCTTCTAATTCTAAAGCTATCTCAGTTGTAATAGAAAGGGAAGTCAACAACCGGCTATTAGGTTGTATAAGAGTGCTACTAGTAGATGAGCTATTCTCTAGGTCAGAGAAACGCTTGCTAACCTCATAGCCGGTTAATAGTATAGCTATGTAAAGTTGTCATGTCATCTATTGACAACCTAATAGTTAGTGTATATTGGTGTCACGTCATCTATTGTCAACCTAATATTTAGTTTATATAGTAACTAGGTACTAAGTGCTATTTTATTAGGGAAACGATTCGTGTCGGTCGACGCCTAATGAGTTATGCCGGTGGCACGCGTTGTCATATCTCGCGGCGATTAGTGCGCCACGTCTACCCCCATAGCACCGTTTTTCTACTCCCTTATCCTTTCGTGGCTGAAATGTCGTCATCCAATCATTTGCTTTTCCAAACCCAACCGCTGACCTGCATCTATCCCCTCTCTGTCAACGCAGTCGCCCACGCGGCCGTACACTTTTCTCCCCCTGCTGCCATTCCCTATCCTCCCATGGCAGATAGCCACAGCTTGCGGTATGTTTGGCACACACACACAAATCCGATAAGCTGCGCACCACCGTGTTCCACCAGCTGTAGTGGTCGACGCGGCACATAGGGGTTGTGAGACTTGACCTGAGCATTGTTGTCTGTTGTCTCTACACTGGCTCGACACCATGCTCTCCTCCACATGCTCGAGCTTAAGGACATGACAACATGGTGCTGCAACCCGAGGGTGTGGTGATGCTGGAACCAACCGGTGCAATGCTACAACCTCAGTTGCTTTTTGCTGGAACCGACCATCGGCGTTGCTACGTCCAGTGGCCACCGGGTGTTGGAATCGACAACGATGTTGGAACCGGCGATGATTTTTGCTGCAACTAGCCATGAAGTTTGCTCGAACCAGCGATGTTCTCTTCTGGGGATGGTAGCTCGAGAGGTGTTGGATCCGACGATGTTTATTTTGCTAGAAACGGCTGGCGGATTGCTGCAACCGACAAGGCAAATTGCTGCAAGCGCGTGGTCATCGGACGGCGCTCCCGTGTTCTGAAGCAACGTCGACAGGGATACAAAAAGATGGTGAGTGAGATGGTATCCAATCGCATGGCTGCAACAAGTTTAATCCGTGGCTGCACTGCGACCCGCCGAAAGTTGGGCCAGTCGACCGACGCCTGGTGTTGACCATTTTATTATTAACATATGACTTATCTTACACTCTTGAAATAGGCTTTCGCCCCGCTTTATATATAAAGCAACCACACAATAATACACGATTGAATGATACAATGTGACGCGGAACCCTCAAACAATGCCGATCCCAAGAAACCGGGTCACGCACGTGAATACACGGCCGACAGAGAATACAGGCAGAACTGATAACACCGCCCCAGTACACCCTACAACACCTACATTCCGAAACAACGCCCCCAAGAGGGAACACGACACGAGACGCTGACGCTGCCGAGTCATGGATATACCAAGGTTTTCACCCGAAACCGGACATGGAGAGGAGCCCCAAAACAACGTCTTCATGAAGAGAACGGTGCCCACAAGCGTCGCCTTCGTCGGCGATCAAGCGCAGAGCTTTTGCTCGGCAACCCATCCGTGCCACCGCTAGGTCTTGAGGGTAAGAGCGACGAGGTCATGTCCTAAGATCCATATCGAGGTGCCGCCGCTGCCAGAGACATAGCACGCCCGAGTCACCCGCCTCCATAGCTCTTCCGCTCACACGTCCAAGAGACATAGCCACCACTGCCGCCATGGTGCCCACCGAAAGGTCAACCATGCGGACCATCACCCAGTGCCGCTGCCCCATCATCCAAGCCCTGAGACCCCGCCAACTGCCTGCTTCACAGAGCACAAATCACGGAAGGAATAGCCCGACATCAGCCACCGAGTCAGGGTCGGCATCACCACCGTAGGGGCGCCCATGCATACAGTACACCCCCAATCCCGGTGTACCGGGGGGACATAACCTAGTGACTGCTGACGACCGTCACGGAGAGCCAACTCAGATGTCACCAAGTCCATGGTTTGACGCACTGATCCGCCTGTCCGCATCATGAAGTCCCACCTACCACATTCACGGACCTCCACCGACGCCAAAACGTGAGGATGCCTCCCCAACCAGCCGCAAAACACCCACCTTGGCTTGAGCAAAGGCACCCAGAGCCGCCCAAGGAACAGCCAATCCCGCGCGGGAGGACCAAGTCAAACTCCTGCCACAGCGACAAACCGCACCGCCGGCCTCCTGCCAGCATACGCACCCAGAAGAAGCGGACGTCGACAAACTGGATGAGGGCCACTCATTTCAGCCGGCAACTCCGGCCGTCGAGCAGCCACTCTGGCGTCCCGACCTCCCATTGGCTCCTCAAACCGCTCCACCACCGCCCGCCAAAGCCAAGATCTCAACCACCGACCCTCTACCCTGTTTCCATGCCCGAGGGAAGGAACCGAAGCCACACCTCAGGCCGCCGGCCGCCGAATCTCGTGCCATCCACCAGACCCAACCTGCGCTCGCCAGCCAAGGTTGCCTAGAGGACCGGCTAATTCGCCCAGGTCAACCACGCCAACCCACACACCGTCCCCGCGAGGACCAGCACCCAGGAGACACGCCACCACCGCAGAGCAGCAGCCCCACGCCGCCGTTTGACCCCCAGCGCCAGATCCGGCCGAATCTGGCTCGGCGCCCGTCCGCGCGCCACCTCCCGCGATGGGAGCTCCGCAGCCGTTGCACCGCGCTCGGGTGTAGGACACCGGCATGCGCCACCTTCCGGCTGCGCCACCGCACTACAGACTCGTCGCCGTGCCGCCGGACCCCGCAGCAGCCCAGCGCCGCCACCCGAGGGTGCCGCCCTGCGTCACCCCCCATACAAGTAGAGGAAGAGGAAGGGACCCGCCGCCGCCACGCCAACCGGGCTTTGCCTGTTAGTGTTGCCGCCGGCGGCGGGGGAGAAAGGGAGGGAGGTGGGGTCGACGGGCCGTCGGCTATGGTTTACCTCCGGCGCGCACGAGTACGTCGCGGGAGGGGAGGAGGGGAGGAGTTCGCTCCCCAGACTGACTCACTCTCTTTCTCTCTAGTCCTCTCTCCGATCACTGATCTTACACTCTCACAATGTTTTTTAGAGTAGGTGTTGCAGCTCGCTGCTAATCGACGACCCACTTTCCTTCTCTGTCCTTTTCTTTTTCATCAAACTCAACAAAAACATACTCCTTACGGTTTGTTGATTGTGCCGTATTAAAATTGCTCTAATCCTAGTAGATGAGCTGTTTCTCTGACCTAGGCGCACCCTTTGAGCTGCCTACGAAGACAAAGCGTCATTCAGTACTAAATTAGTCAAACATGTCTATTGAGATAACTATTTAGTCAAAGACAATGCCTTGGAAGTCTAACCGGATCTGTGACAGCGACCTCTTTTGACAAACTCGTACTAGCCAACCTTTTCAACCGCGAAAGCCACATAATCGTATCCAGAGCAATAATACTAGCCAGGTGTGCCAACTGCTACGTACACGAGTATCAACCAATGCAGCTAAAAAACAACAAGAGTATCATGGAATGCATCCCCTAATAAAGCAGGTCAAGGGAACTTAATAATAAGCAGGCAGCGCCTTGTATGAGTTGCAGATCCGATCGTGCTTATCTACTCTAGCTAGTCACTCAATCAGGAGCATCAGCTGGCTGCACATACACGTGGATTCGCATTATTGTCCTTTAATAGGAGATCAAATCACAGTATCGAGAAATAAAATCGTTGTATATTGCAACTGCCGTACGCGTGTTACTGACAGCCAGACACTTAAAATCGACTAACAAGAGACGTAGCGTAAGTCCCAAAGCCTTCTCTCGTTCGTGTAGTTAAAGCCACTGTATATTTGGCCGACTAATGTTTATCTGACGATTAATTTCATTGTGTTTTGACCAATGAAATGCATACCCAATCCCACGGGGAAAAAAAACAATAGTTCATCTGTCCACTGGTTGTTTTCTTAAACTGAAGCCTCTGGGTCGTCATGAACTCATGATCTGTTCCTAGCTTTATCACAGCCTCAGCTCGAACATTTTGCGTAGCCAGTTAGAGACCGAGTGCATCACGGTACCGCCACATCAATCCATCTACTGATCTACAGGTCAACATCGTCGTAGCCGGTCAATAGGTCACCGGTCAAAGCAGCAGGCTTTGCAGCTCGATTGGCGTCCGACGAAGTCCACGTCCGTGCTGAGCAGTCTCGCAGGAATATAGGTCAAATACGTTACCCAGGGCCCCTCCACGATGACAATAATGCAGCGTGCGTTTCTACTAGCAACTTGGTTCGAAATTTGGCATGCGGCTAGGCAGCTACTATTAAACCCAGGTAGTAGTTTTGTTTTTCCCCAAAGAGTACACACCATTAAACTCAGTCTCTATCGTTACGCTGTACACGCCATTTTAGTTAAAGACTAACAGATATGTTTGTGCATTGCAAGGGAAGAAACATTATGTGTCCAAAGTGGGAATTATATGCACAAAGAGATTTAAAAAAAATAATAAGGCAAAAGCTTTGCCTCATCCATTAATTAAGAAGAAGAGGGTTGTCCAGTTAAATTACGGAAAACCGGACCAAAACCGTTACATGCTTAGCCACGAATGACAACCAAGCCACAATCCCATGATGCATGTGGACTACTCCCAAATCATGAGACCACAAGACCACAAACAAAAACAAACAAGCTCCCCAACCACACTACCCCCACAACCCGCTTGCACATGATAATCAACTTCACAAGTGAGCTTCCACAGAACGGTGATAACTTGAAGAACAAACATCAACATAGGACACATACATGAGCACATCCATGATGACATGTCAAAACACTGAGAGCCATCCATCAAGCCGCTGCTGGCGCCTTTTCTATAGCGCCGCTCTTCTTACTTCTGCACTTGTTTGATTTGTCCTTCAAAATGACAGGACGAGAGCTAGCACCACCACTCTTTTTATCCCTGATCGCCTTCTCCTTGAGGAGACACCCAATCGTCTTACCGGTTCCAGGGTTAGCCGCGTCACAAGTAGCTAGGAAGTCACAAATCTCTTTGGCGATGAGAGCCCCAGGCACACCTGCCACCACCCTAGGCGCGACAACCACATCACCTACAGGAACCATGTGCCTAGTGGACTCGAGCGAGCAATAAATTGCAACGTTCGAATCCCCACTCTTCTCCAAGTCAAGTGTCTTACTGAGCCCCATGGATGGTGCTGGCGGAGAATCCATAACCGAGATCTCCGAGGTGGGGACCACATTGAACTGCTCGACGGACACGGGCGAAGTTGGGTCGCCACCCAGCTCCAGAAGCTCCGGCATGAGATGCAGCACCGGTGCCACGGCCACATCAATGATCGGACCCTCAGAAGCAGACAACGGCGAGCTAGCCGAAGCACGAGGGGAGAAACAACCATGAAGCTCGGCTCCCCTCTCGTCCTTGAAGCTAACATCAGGCACATCAAATGGGCGAGATACATGAACAGTTGGCAATACAGGTCGTGCCAAGGTAAGCCTGTCCAATGCAACCTCAGCTCGCTCCAAGAAGCTCCCCATCCGCATCATCCAACTTTGCATGGAGTCAACAACATCGCAAAGAGGTTTGACTATCTCCTCAAGCAGGAAGGAAGCCATGCCAAGAAGCTCACAGTGCAGCTTCTCGGCCTGCCCCTCCAAGGCGGACCGCAACATCATATCCGTCCAGGCCACAGAGCCAGTAGGAGCAGAAACAATCGACGCCCAAGAATCACGACGAAATGTCCGAGAGACTAGCGAGGCTTCTATCTGGGACCGGCGAGGAGTTGGAACTTGACGATGCTCGGCGGTGAGGCCAGGCAACAACAACGCAGTAGGGCTTGTCAACAAGCTGAGCGGACGCCAGGCGTTACGGCACTCGCGTGCATGGTGGCCATTCTCGAGGCACCGAGAGCACCTAAAGGGTCTCTGCAACTTGCCGCGCGGTGACCAGGAATGAGGCATCTGCAACATCGACCATGGAGCCAAGCCGAAATGGGCCGAGGAGCTAAAGCTTGGGTTGACGATGTCGGACAACGCGGACCGCGTCGTGGTTGCACTGTCCACCAACCATCGCTAACATCCGCAACACGCCCCATGCCCTCCTTGTTTGAGTCGGTGACTATGGAAGCCACAGGAGGGGTCCACGGGGCCAAATCTTCTTCATCGCGATCCTCATTGTCTTCGACACTAGAGCTCCTCGGCACGGACTTCTCGGAGTCCGCAAGCAGCAAATCAGAAGAGTTGGGCGCCCGTTGAAGCAACGCAAGGCTCGGGACGGAGGGGCCCAGACCCGACAGCAGCATCGCGAGGAGCGAACTCAAGATCCATCTGGACAGGGGCATGCAACAACCTGCAGGAGGAGCCGAGGTGCACCAAAGGCGACGCTGGGGGCAGTGGCAACACGTCAATGGACGCACCGGCAGAGGAAGTGGCCGAGGCTGCCGCATGGGCGGCCAGCGTCGCTGAATGAGCGACAGACGCAGATGTTGTCTTCACAGGCATGGAAGCCGACAGCAGCATCCCAGCCCGCAGGTTGGAAAGGGTCCCAAGCACGCTACCTTCGTCTCCAGCAGCAATGACGGACGACGTCGCAGGCGTCGGTGCCGTCAGGTCCAGATCGGGGCTGGCCGGCGCCCCGGCCGTGGAGAGCTTGCAAGAGGCCAGACGTCCCCGTACAGCTGCATCTGCCTTCCGGGAGGCGAGGATGGCCACGGTGACGCCGTCCGCAGAGGGCAGCGGCAAACGGACGGAGGCGGCCGCCGTTGACGGAACGCTGGCGACGTTTGCAGGAGGAGCAGGACAGGCCGGGGCAGCCGCCGTCGTCACAGCGCTGCGCTGGCTGGAGGAGCCAGAGAGGCGGGGGCGGCTGCCGTTGTCGGAGAGGGCGTAGCGCCGGCTGGAGGTGCCAGAGAGGCCGGGGCGACCGTCGACGAACGAGCGTGGGGACCCATCTACGGCGGCCAAACGAGGAGGGAATCTGCAGTAATGGAGAGTGTACGCGCCGAGGATGCCGGATCTGGGTTCGCCGGGCGCGGAGCAGGCTGGAGACGAGAGATCAAGGCGGCGGCCGCCGCCGCTCAGCTCCGGACGCGAGAGCTCTCTCCATCACTTGGTGGTTACTTAAACAAGAAATTTGAGGTTTAATTAAAATGATGACCTTGTCTAATTGAACATCAATTGTGGAGGGGCCCTGAGTTTAGATGGGCTTGTCTCTGCTTGTTTTCAGTGTGTATCATCATGTCCCACAATCCCGCTTTTGATTACAACGACTAATGTCTTTGATGGCGCGACGTTCTCTTTTGATATCCATGGCATCCCCACACAGAGAGTTAATTTCTTTTGGGTCTTTAGACCGTAATTCCTTTTGGGTTGAGATTTAGTTTGTTTGAGCCATGCATGTTCCCACCTTTATCAAGTATTTCTCTTTGTCTCTTTGTTTCCTAGATTATGAGAAGCCTTGCTGATATTTCAAGTAATTTGCGAACGTATATAAATTGATGTGATTAAATCTAAACAATTGAGTTGGTACTATTAATTGGCTAACGGACTCTCACTTGTAACACAATTCTACCCTTTCAGTTGTTGGAGCCATCTTTTTGTTGTGAACCCGCGATGAACGACTTACACACATTTAGGACCCGCGGTGAACGATTTCAAACTTTTAGGAACTACTTGACACACGTGGAATACTTTTAGGACCTACAGTGTATTTTACTCTTTTTGAATCTCCCAAACAGAATTCGAAAAAACAAACATTTATGAATATGTTAAAAAAATAAAAGGCTACATTTTTTCAATTTCTTGTTTTTTTTAAACCATGAACATTTTTTGGGAAACATAGATTTTACGAGAATTCTGAACATTTTAAAAAACATGAACAGATGGAAAAATAAATAAAAATTAAAATTAAAAATGAAATTGAAAATCGAAAATAAGAAGACCGGTTTCAGAACTTTTTAGAAGATTCCCAAAACCGGCAAAAACCGATTAAGAACCATCTAGAAGGTTCCCAAAAGTGGAACTGATAGTTGTATGTAGGTACACATGGCCGGCCCAAAAATCGCTCGCTCCGTCACTCGTATGTGTGTCTGATACGCCGACTTTTTGAGGCAGCAGGCGTCCAATAAGTTTCCGGGTCCCTTGGCCCATGTACTCGCTCGGCCGTTTGTATGTGTGATACGTCGACTTTTTGGCCCATGTAGGGAAATGACTCCTTGCAGCCCAGTCGAAGAAAAAGAAATGCGAAACAGGTCCCTTGACTGCACGGTTTAGAAGCCAGCTAAAAACTATTTATGCATGAACGGATAAAAAAATTAGTAACACCTCAGATAGATAGGAAAGAAAATAATTCTACGGTCAAACGGACAAAAATCAAACTCACGTCATGTAAGCCTATAATAGACCTTTCCCACACAAAGATATATTTTTTTCCTGAAGCCAATCACCTCGAAGGCAAACGGAATAAGATGCTCTATGGTAGAGCTGCAAGTCCCGGATGAAACTGCTCCAAAAATGAATTTGGTGAAGTGAGCTGATTTTGATGGAGATGAGCCTACACTTACCAATCACAATCATGCTTCCACAGTTCCACACTAAACATGATGGTTCTAGAAAAAACAATCCGCACTTACCAAATTTTATGATGGTTCTCAAAAAACAATCCACGCTTACCAATCAGTATGTCCAGAAAATTACCAATTTTCAACTAAAACAAATATTCGTATTGTTTTTTTTTGAAACGGAGGCAAAGATTGCCTCATCTATTAAATAAGTGGAAGAAAATTGCCCAGTTAATTACGGAAAACCGGACAAAAACCGGTTTTATTTATTTTTCATCATATGTAATCCAAAGCCCTTGAAATCAAGTCGTACCAAAATTTCTCTACCTACTAATAAAGAGGTTGTTACTTCTATCCGTTCACCGTCATACTATTTTTTTAAAAAGACCCTGCTATTTTATGTAATTAACCCGCAGGAGCCGGCCTGCTCGCATATTTTTGTTTGTATCGTGTTGGCTGAACTGGGCCATCTAAGCAGCCTTTTTTTCTTTTTTTTTCTTTTTTTGAGTGTACCTTTTTTCCTTTTCTTGACGATTGCGAAGCAGCATAGCAAAAGGAGGCTTGTGTGGGATTCAAACTCACAAGCTCCGTTTCTCGGGAGAAGGCAACAACCAACTGAGATAACAGGCTATTGTGCGAAATTCCAGGTTCTTTCCCAGATAGTCCCACCTCGCTTCGTTGCATCAAATTATACAAGCAAGATTTAGATGGAAAGGATGAATTAGCTTCACAAACCGTGGCTCAGTAAAGGAGAAGGAGAGACATGCATGCTGGTGTTGGTTCAAATTAAATGGATTATGTGCTGGTTAATTTGGCTATAATTAGATGGGATGGACGAGGGACATGCATGCATGACACTATGATTATAATGGAATGATTTGTGGGCTGATGAATTTCAGGGATACAAAAGGAACTGAAGCTCTCTTGGGTATTTAAACTAAAGGAGGGCCTTGGGAAATTAAAGGAAAGAGATGTATTATGTGGGAAAGATGGATCTCCGGAGGAGAGAATTGTAGACGTTGCAAATACACCAGGGTTCAAATCCTGATGCTCGCATTTATTCCTGAATTTATTTCAGAATTTCCGGCGATGTGCATTCAGTGGGAGGAGACGTTCCGTCGATGACGAGGTGCCTACGGTGACTTCGTAAATTTCAAGATGATATGCCGTCTCAGTCTTTCGGAGATGCTCATAGGGGTAGGNNNNGCGTGTGTGCGTTCATAGAGATGAGTGTATGCGCGTGTATATGAGCGTTTGCGTCTGTACTGTATTTAAAAAAAAATAGAACAATGGATTTCAGGAGGCCTATGACACTGGATTTCATGAGGTATTATTAAAAGCAGAAAGGATATGACGCGGAATTTCGTGAGGTATTATTAAAAGGAAGGATTTCTGGATTATGGACTACGGTACAATATAATTTCTAGGTTCTTCAATGTAGCCGCGAGATTACTTTTTTATACAGCTTTGAATTTTATTAGCACGTACGGCTGCAGGTGCAATATGTATAAACAAATGATCTGCAGATATGTTTGCGGACTGACATGATTCATGCTAAATAGCGTTGACTTTACAACAAGGCACGTTATTTTTTCTCTTTTGTTGCAACGCACGGTCATATGTGTCAGTAGAATATAATAGATCTCTTTTCTTAAAGCCCCAGTAGGTAGGATTGCATCCAAGGTTATTTTTCGTCCCCCACTTTCGTTAGGTTTTTTCGTCCCTCATCTATTTCATCTACTTTTTTCGCATCACCTTCCACCATCCACTTTTTCTGGTTTTTTGTTTTATCTCCCACATAATGGAAAATTAATCTGAACGGATCCGAAATTTTCATGCGATCATAAGTTATTTAGTAATGTCTATGTGAAAGAATCAATCACAATCAATCTTTAATGAATCTTTAACAATTAAATATAAATAAATTAACCTTATCATAAGTCGTTCAATCATCTTAATTAATCTTTCCANNNNTCATTAAAATTAAATTAATTAACATCACCATATGTCGCTCAATCACATTAATGTTGCACGACACATCCTACCAAATCTCTATTTGGGAGCTTCCGCTCCACGGTTATTTTGTTTCACCTACCCCCCCCCCCCC